>PVIR01006480.1:0-65717 GCA_004026965.1 Petromus typicus
AAAAAAAAAAAAAGAATTATGTTTTTGAAGAGAAGAGGCTGTAATGGGACCATCTAGTACTTTAATTTTTAAAACTTAATTTTAGTGAAATTATTATTTTTTATTGTGAAATAGATACATTTTATATACATATCATGATCCCACTCTGAGTTGACAATTTGTACCAGTTATGACATAACTTGATCTAGTACTTTTTTTTTCTTTTTTTCTTTTTGAGACAAAGTCTCGCTCTTGTATTTCAGGCTGGCCCTGAGCTCAGCCTTGAACTCACAGCAATCCTCCTGCCTCTGCCTCCCGAGTGCTGGGATTACAGACATGAACCGCCAAGCCCGGCACTGTGGTATGTGGTTCTGATTGCTGGTGGGCGTGAGTTTCCACACCCTGCTTTGCTATATGTGGTTACCAAGGATCAAACTCAGGCCCTTGCACTTGCAAGACAGGCACTGGAACCACTGAGCTAAACCCCTGGCCCACAGCTACACTTTTTACATGACTTGTTTCTGAACTTGACCACTATTATCTAAGTGATTATACTTGGAAGATTATGGGTTGATCTGGTCTGTAGCCAATGCTGTACTCACAAGGGTTTCGCTATGTAGAACTCCTCCATAAAGGGGTTGCCTGACTACCCATGTGGGACCCCACCTGCCTCTCAGGAGCTTTTCTGTTAGTAAGTATCTTTCTACTCTCACCCTTTTCTGTTTGTTGAATCCATTCTTTGGATTTTACAAGACTGACACGCTACCTACTGTACTAACAGAGCAGCACCTCATTCTTTGGTTTTTAGAGAACATGAGCTCAGGATATCAGATAGTTAACAGATTAGGAGATTATAGCATTTTCATATTTCATCTTTAGTGTAATTTTCCTGTATCAGAAGGAAGAAAGGAAGGGAGGAGGAAGGGAGGGAAGAAGAAGGAAGGAAAGGAGGAAAAAAAGAAGAATCTGTCTCCAGAATAAAATTTAAAGCAACTGGGCAGGATATGTCAACAGGATTTAACAAAACTGTCTATAGCTCACTGTTTGTTCATCAGGAAATTGAACTAATGTCCAGTGGATACTTTTAGACTGTTCAGGGCACCCAAATGGAAATACTGAGCCACACTCAAGGTCCCCATGACAGAGACCATTCTGTGAGGGTTTATAGTGTATAAAGCACAATGCTTCGAGCTTTGTGTGCATTGTGTCCTGTATCTAACCACAACCCTCCAATGTGCTGCTGTTCTTATTCTTTTTTACAGAGAATGTCACCAAGGCTCACATCACTGAAATCAATTTGGCCAAAATCAAGCAGTGAACATAGGTGGCATTATGTGTTGATCTAGATCTCTAGAGAGTACACACACTCAACATTATGTAAGACTTTCTGTGGAAATGCTGAGGTGTAAAGTAAGAACTTAGATTTTGCCACTGTGGGACTGTGCTGAATCTTTTAATATTTGGAGATACTTTTGGACCTGGAAGTAAGTCTCAGTTAAAGTGGTCCTTCTAGTTGTTAACCCTGGCCCATGTTTGAAGCTAAAGTCAATCTTAAGTCTTGTGAAGCAAGAAACCCCCAAAAGAGGGCCTACCTCTTTTCCCTTGTCCTCATCCTCTGCCACCTGTCACTGTGTCAAAATCCATGGGTAGAAAATACTTAGCAAATTAAGAAAATTCTCTGACTTTCTCAGCTCATAAAGCATTCATCCATTTTTTCAGAACTTTGTGGCCAAGATACTGAAAAGAATGAGATTTACACAGCAACTTTCTCCCCAGATGGAAAAGTACTTTACAAATAATGGAACTAATGTGACTCATTGTTGGTGAGTAAATTTGTCACTGTGGCTGTTGTATTAACTTTCTGCAGCCAATTCAATTGGGGATTCGATAAATACACTCTTCCAGAGTACCGCAGGATGCCTTGCTGCTTACAATGAGTCTTAGATAAGCAGCAATTTGAACCTTCACCACCTTGAATTCTTGAAATGTGCTTTTGAGAAATGGGGAGAGAAATTAATGTTTCCATTTTCTTGCTGGAGAAGCTGAGGATTGTCTGCAGTAAGGAATGAATTAGGTGATCCCAGCTCTTCCTTCAAGTCTATAGCCAATCCAGCTCTCTCTTTATGAATACCCTCTAGGCTTATCCGTGGGTCATATTTTTTAAAGTGATCAACACACCTGGGCTTGGTGTGATTTCTCCGACTCAGCCACACTTGCCGCTGTCAGCAGAGGAGAATGTGAAACCCCCCTTCGTGTCCTGCTCTATTTGCAACGCTGGCCATTTTGAAGAGTCTCATTCTTTGGAGGGGCACCACTCTGCGCATTATGTACTTGCTGTTTCCTTCATGCTAAGCTGAAGGTCATTGTTTATTGAGCCAAAGTTGGCACCGAGAATGGAAACAAATGGGAAGAGGATGTGTATTTGAATTCACACCACGTTATTTATGCCCGTGGCTCCATGGCATGCAGCACGTATATGGATTTTTTATTTTAGTGAATGTAAGTAGTCCTTAAAGAAATAAATATGGAAAGAAATTAAATTTTGAAAAAATAAAGAGACTTGAAATAAAAGGCAATGTATGTTACTTTGATGCAATGTAATTCTCTGAAAGAAGAATTTCTTTGAAAAAGCAAAGCAGATACTACTAGCGCCCCTCTGCTGTTAGGGTGAGTTATATGTTGGCTCCAAGCACTAGCGGGACCTGGACATTAGGGGAAGCCATTTTTTATAATGCAATGGATAATAATTCTGTACTTGTGCCATCCAAAAGCCCATGAAATGCTCTTTAATTCTGGTATGTCTTATATAGGATTTAAAATGTCTAGAGGGATTTGCTAGAAGAGTTGTTTTATTTTGTTTTGAATAAGAATGATAGACCAGAACTGATAGAGTCTTTTCTTCTTTGACTTTAATAAAAAGGCTTGGTTTTTTTTTTTAAAGGCCTGTTTTTAATACAATCACTAATCTAGCAACTGTGTTTCCTTCATTAGTGGTATTATCAGTAATGATCCACTGTATATTTTACCCCATGATGCCATAGCACATGGCTGTGTATTACTGGGCTGCTTTAGACTCTTCTCTGTGAGTAATTTGCCTTCTTTGGATATTTGATGGATGACATTACGTGACAGAAATATTAAAATACTCCAATGAACAATGTATACATCTATTGTGCATTCTACATTAAAAGTGTCTAGAAGCTTGTTATGAATACAAAGCTTTGGTTCATTTGCTTTCTCTGACTTGCCTTTCTCTGTATTGCAACACTTGCTGAATGTACTGTTTGTTTTGATGTAGACTGTGTTATTTATAAAAAGTCTGCTGAGGTAGAAAACATAGGCAGTATTGTTCAAAGAATCATTGGAGAGGTATTATTTTAGATAATAACGTAATTAGATGCTTGTGGAAATAAATGTAAGTATTCATATTTTAGCTTTTTCTATAGGAATGTAGCTGGTGCTAATTAAGGGAATGTCAACTAATTTATAATGTTTAAATTTATTGCTAAACTTGATAATATATCTGAAGTTGCAAAAACTGAAACAACCCCAGCCTTGGCTCAAAAGACATTCTTTAATTCAGGGTCAGATAAACACTCTTTATAGTCATATACTAAAATTTCAATTTTGTAGAGCCTTCTAGATCTTAAAAGGAGTCAAAGGCAAAAGAAAATTCTCCACAAATCTGCCATGTTCAAAGTATCCACTTCAAAAGAGAACTTTTTTTATGCCCAATTTATCCTGACAAAAATTCTCTTGGGCTTTTATTTCAAAAGATGAAAAATGAGCCATAGCAATCAGTGGTGTATGGTGACTATTTATCTGTTTACACCTATCCGTGCAATTGCTAGAAAAACCAGATTAGACTCCGAATGTGATATGAAGAATGTATGTTATTCACAAGCCTGTGTTCCTCAGAGGAGAAATATGTTAAAAACTCAAAACCAAATTTTAGAAACCATACATTTTATTTTTGTGAACAATAATTCAAGGCCTGTTTTTTTTTCAGTTAAAATATACATACTCTATCTTTAAGTAAGCCTATTGTACAGCAAATCAGTTTGCAGTTTGAAGTTTTTCTGACCCCAAAATACCACAAAACAAATGATTAAATAATATCAATCTTAATTTGAGTGACATTTGTCTATCTGAAAAATACCTCTGCATCTAATTTTGATTAATTAAGGAATATCATAAATCCACTGGAGAAGCCTTTTATTCTGTGGCTTTAGCTTTACAAAGCAAAAAGCTTTTATAAAATGAATAGTGGCCCAGAATCATTCTCATTTGGTAGGGCCCAATTTTTACAGACAGGCTCTCCTTTGAGTGAATATGCATCTGTAGGAAACTATATACTGTGGCCACTCTGCCATCCTTGGAAAGCAAATTCCTTTTAGAAAGAAAGCAGAAAATACACAGTGGCATATATGACTCTTTTATGGCCACATCTGCACAGCTCAGGGAAAAGTTTGCAGGTATGTCTGCTGATCCCATTACCAGGCTGTTATGAGAGAGTAAAGTTGCACCTTTGATGGGCTATTGCAGAGTTAGAGGTCCCCCGCCATTAGAAGTTTTGCATGTCATTGAGCAGAGCAGATTGTAGATTCAGAAACACTTTATGAAACTAGCTGAATTTTGGTCATTTCCATTAAATATCAGTGGGCCCATTAAATAGAGATAGAACGCATGTGCGCGCGCACACACACACACACACACACCCCCCTCAGTAGTAAAGGGAAGCTTCATTTATTTCTGATTTTTACCTCCATGACAGCAAGCCCACCATCCCCACAAACAGTGCCGTCAGGCCACCTCAAAGAACAAAGCTGCTTTCAGAGGCAGTAAGTGATTTCATTCTATTAACGTGCAGGTGATACGTGAAGCCCATTATCACATCACTAACGTGGCGGCAGACATTTCCTGGCCAACCCAAGGTAGCTTGAATGTTTATAAAACATGTGACTGGAAAAAGCAGTTCTCAGAAGCCTGGTTCATTTCCTGCTACTAGTGCCGCTGGATGCTAAAGACAACAGAAAAAGGCAAAAGAAGACGAAGTTGAATGCAAGATCATAGGAAACATGTAAACAAAATTTTCAAGATTTAATGGAAAGATGCTGGTAAAGTGTTTATCTTCCAAGTGCAAAGGGTCCCATGTCAGAGAAAGCCAGGCATACTAAGGAAAAAAACCGATCATGTAAAAACAGGAAGTTCTTGCCCATTGTCACAGCTTACTGAATGAACAGGAGTCGTCCATGGCAGCCACTTGATCTCTGCAAGAGGACATCTTATAATATTGGGGCCCCTCAGAGGTTAGCCCTGTAGAATCAGAGTGAGTTGTAAGCAGGAGAATCAGCCCCTGGACATATCCAGGATATCGAAGTACAGAGACACATAGGCCAAAAACAGAATCTGCAAAAAGATTAAAAATAACCCTGGCTATCAAATGTTGAGGAGTTACTGGAAAATGATGCACACATTCTTATTTAATATTTTTCCAACAGTTCCAAAGGCAAAGAGCTCATAACACCCAGAACTGTAATTTATTTTCTGAGAAAAGAATCCAAACTGAATAAATGGAAATTTATCATTTTCCAGATGGCAACAAAAGTACATTCAATTAAGCTGCTTTTTTAAAACGATATAGTATTTCAAAAATAGTTCAGATTTGAGTTCTAGGTAAAATTTTTAAAATCTAATATGAATGCAGTAGAATCAATATTGATTATTAGAAGTAAAGGTGCTAATTGAGCCTGTAAAACCTTTTAAGAACTAAGAGGAGGAAAATTCCAGTAACTCTACAATAAATTACTATTAAATAACCAGAATATTTGTGTGGAATTTAATGTCAATATATCAACTTCTCCTTAATTAAAAAAAATAGTGAATTACTGATTCAGTCAGGAAGACTATTCCAGTAATGTTATAAGAGCAGTGTCACTTTGGCCAGTTTCCCTTCAACTTGTATTTCATTATGTTCTAAATAAATTCACATTTTTAGATTTCTAGTGCTTTTAAGAATTCATTTTTAATCACCACTTTTTTAAGGTTCCAGTCTTTTGGAGCCTGATATATACTGTTCTGACACTAAAGTGAAAGCAAAATCACTTTTTGTCTTGACATTTAACATAATTTTCTGATAGAAAAGCTCTTGATAAGAGGTTTAAGTAAATAAAAAATACTATTTGTTGAGTGATGATCAGATATGACCCAAACTTTCAGTAAATTGCCTTCAACAGGCAAATACTGGCACATTCAAATCCCTCTAAATCTAAAATCCCTCAAAAGCTTCCTTTAACCAGCAGCAGTGGCCACTGGATTAGGATTGAAGAATCTCAGCACTAAATCTGAACATTGGCATTCAGACACTCTATGAATGTTCCATTCCAGAACATTCCATGAACTCTATCTTGTCTGAAATCCAATGTCTGAAGCAACATTTAACAGCCTCAAAACATGCTATTTCCCTTTAGAGGAAAAAGGAATTTTGGTCCCTTCCCAGCAACAGCTGCTTCTATGCCTTTCTCCCTTCCATTTAGTCCCATCTTTTTAACCCAATTATCTACCTCTTAGCCTCCCTCTTGGGAGTAAAAAATCTGTAACTAATTCACTTTTCTGGCTTTCTAGTCATACTTATGGGTTTTTCCATCCACTCAGGAAAATAATAGAAATGCAGACATTTGAAACTGAGCAACAAACTGTCTCTGTATATCTTTATAGATTGAGTCCTCTTTCCCCCTCTCATCAGTGACGTGAGGTAACAGTGATGTTCAAGATTCCTGAAGGCACCTGAAAATATTATGGGAAGTGCCCTGGCAAGACATTATGGAGGTTTTGCTTTCTTTGTTTGTTTCCCCTGATACCTGAAGAACCCACCTAAATGACAGACTCAACAGTGCTTCACCCGGAATCTGCTTCGAAAACATCCAGTTCCATAATGTACCAATAAAGATTTAAACAAAAAAAACCCAAACATCCACTTCCAGTTGTTCATTTATCTATCAGAAAAGCAAGGCCCAAGAATGGGAAAAGTTAAAAGAAAGAAGTCTCTTTCCAGTACACAAGTTGCTTCCTAGTTTTTATAGGATCAATAGTGCTGCTGGTTCGTTTCTTCTGGAGAGTCTTGGGGTGACAGATTTTAGGTGGCTCAAGGAGTTTAGCAATTACAGGTGGTCTGTGGTCCTCCAAGTTCCAAGTCAACTCCTGAACAGGAATGGTGGCAAACCCCGTAAGGGCAAAGCAGATGCTCAGACTTAATAGGGTCTACAGACACCCAAGTATCCCCAAGGTGTGTTGCCAGGAGATTGCAATTCACATAATTATAAAAATCTTCCACAACAAATGTTACTTTTATAATAAAAATACTGTTATAAAATATTAGCAGTGATAATAATGCCCATTTTAATTTCACTATATAGTTTATGATGGCATCTCATCTTGTCCTCATAAAAATGTGATACAATATTGCTAGTCATATTTGCACATGAGGAAATGGAAGCACAGAAGGATTAAGTAATTTGCCTAAAAATAATTAGTTCTTTAGGAACTAAGCAGAACAGAAATCCCAAGTCTAGTGAACTAAAGGTTTCTCCTAACTCTCTATGAGTGTATTATAACTCCATTTTATTGAAAATATACTTAATGAATAAAACTGTACAAGAAAACAAATCAACAACAACCACAAAACCAAGAATTTCAATACTTTACCTACTACCAACATAACATGCACCAAACTTCATAAAGCACTTATCAGCTCATGGCAGCTACAATGTTCATTTCCACAACACATCTTAGAACTCACTACAGTCAATGACCAAGTTTGTGTTTGAGTTCTTGGAACACATATGAGAACTGAGCTGCCTGGGAACTTAAAGTGAATTATCATGCGGGTTTCGCTTCTTACTTCATAAGAAAACCTTTCTAGTATCCACAGCCTTAGCAAGGAAGGAGTTTCATGAAGGGCCACTGGGGGCTTCTTAGAAGCATTTTCTGGGAGGATTGCACACAACTACTTTTACTGACATTACACTGAGATAAAATTATAGCTCCAACCAGGGGAAAATGAAATACTTAGGGTAAATGACTGCTGTACTCAAGATCTGGTGTCAATATTTGATGGTAACTTTCCAAATGTTTTAGTTTTTTTGGAAGGATACACACACTCACCCTCCACCCCATTCCACACACAAATAATGTTAATTGGAGACAAAATTCTGCTTCAAGGGTCAATTCTGCCTCAGATTATATGAAAATAACAGTAGTATGATGATGTTTTAAACTATTGCTTTGGTCCCTGGCTTATTTTTATTTTGCTTCTTAAGCTTTTTGTGTGTACTTTAGGGTTTCTGCTTTTCTAATTATTTATATTTCCTAGCATATTTATAATATAATTTTCACCTTAGGCCATGGGTGTTCAAACTTTTGGCTTGGTCTTTACTGCACTTAATGTGGAGGAATTGTCTTGAGCGCTATATAAAACATAAAATATCCTTAATGGGTGTAAGCAATAAAACTTCTTTTACTTTTAATAGTTTTATAATATTTTAAAAGGAAATACAAATGCATAACTAGTGAGATATTTCATTTTGGTTTTGTGAAACTAATGCATGAGTTCTCATGATATGCATGAGAAATTCTTGATCTAATTTTAATGTTTTTTTCTTGGTACCAGGGAATGAACTCAGGACCTTGCGTTTGCAAGAAAGGAGCCAGAATCACTGAGCTAAATCCCTGGCCCCTCTAATTTTAATCTTAATGCACTGTCTCTTTAAACTTAGTTGTTTATAATTTATATACTGCCGAAAAGCAAAGACATGCAGCAGGCATGATAGTGAAGTGAAGAGTATGTTTCTCTAGGAAGATAAACCTTCATAAAAGTCCAGTAGAGAGACTGTGCATGCTCTAATTTTTCTGGGAGTTGAATGTCTGTTTGAAACTGCATGTTCCAGTTGAAAATTTGAAACCAGTGGATTTATAATGATTAAAAATATAGTGACAGATAAGCCAAAGAATTGATTTTTTTGAACTCTTGAAACCTCTTCTCGAATCCCTGTATCAAAATCAAAAGCACGATCACGTATTTTTTTTCACTGTTCACAGGATTGTGTCTCACTAATATATCAAAATAGATAAAGTTATTTGTAACAATTCGAGCTTTCCAATCCATCAAGTGTGGAACACCTGATATGCGTGAGTTTGTCCCCCGCTGATGACGTGGGGTGGCACAGGAGGCAGAGGCGGCTCACACTGCACCTCCCCAATTCAACATTCTGTTGTTTCCCACGCCACCCACACTCGAGCACTGTGTGATACAGTCATGACAAATAATGTTAAAAAATCAGGTGACAATATTAAAAGTCGATGATGTTGTGGGGCTACATGACTAGTTTCCAAAGCCTCTTGCAGACTGCAAGACAACAAGAACATAGTCATTGACCTCGAACCTCTAGAGTAGAGTCCAACATACTCAGTTAATTTCTTCAAAGTGTTATTCTGGAGATAAGTGTGAAATCGCTTTCCAATTTATAAAGCAATATACAAATGCAAGATAATATGATCATTAATGTAATTCATTAAATTCCTATATTCATTAAACAAATATTTGTTTAGTATTTATCATCCAGCAGCACAATGTCAAATATCTGATAGTTTCAAAGTTGCCTGAGATCTCTGTAGTTTTGGTTTGGGATGGTAACAGTAATTTATCCGGTGAGCACCATCTCTTTGAATTCAGTCCTAAATCAGAACTGGTGAACACCATCTCTTTTAATTCAGTCCTAACTCAGAAGGATCACATACAAAGCTTTTCCATTTTAAATTTGCAAACAATTGAATTTGAATAAGATTTTAAACATGTACCTCTGTATTCAAAGCAAAGATTAAAATGTCTTAGCCTATTCAGCTGAAAGAAATCTTACTTGGTGAGCAAAGGTTCACAGCTCAAAGCAATGTGAATATTTGTTAGCAGCTTACTTAGTTTTTAATCATTGCAGAAGGCAAATTAGAATAATTTATATCTTAAAAAGAACTTTCTTCTTTATTGCTATTCATTGCACCTATTTTTTGCTATTAATGTTTGGGGTATTTTAAGGGGAAGGTTGAATAAATACCTTGGTGAATTTTACTGACAAATAAACAGCATACATGGGCTCTAAGTATGCTTTGTTAACTTTGCTTGGTTTTGTTTTTTGGATTTTTTTTTCAGTATTGGGGATTGAACTCAGGCCCCTGTGCTGTCCAGTTAGGTGCAGCACCACTTGAGTTAAATCCCTGGCTTGTTTTTTGGATTTTGATGTCTCTTGATCATATTAGAACCATAGCAATAAACTCTGCTATTTGAATTTCATTGTCAGAATTTTATCTGGTTGAATAACTTCTACATCACTTTATTATTACTTTATGAGGTTTTACTGAACATTTTAAAGAATAAAGAAGCAGAAAGAGCGAATCATTCAATAGAACTATATCAGGCTCTATAGACAAATACTCATTTAACAATTTCTGCTTCTATTCTACATGAGCTGTGATAGCATAAAAAGGGAAACTGGCTTTCCACTTTGTTTGGTCTTGATTTTTCTTTTTTAGTAACCAAGTCTTGCATAAGAGAGTTAAGCTCCTTGAGAGCAGAAAATACATCTTATTTTATTTCTCAAGCACATAACCTAAATCTAGTCGTATTGGTTAAGTGAGTAAATTAATTAATTATGATAACACAAGAAATAATTACTGAATGAGGATCCAACCAGTACTAAGCAAAAGAATTTTTAAAACTCCACCAGCACAGCTGCTGGTTTGAGCTAAGTAGAGGGTTATTCTATGATCTCGAGCAGAGGAGGTTTCAGGGTGTTAGTCATCCCAGAATGGTGATTTCTCAAAACAGTTCTGTGTGAATATATTTACAGGTTCACAGAGAAAGCAGAGCATTTCCCTTAAAAACAGACAATGTAGGGAACCTGCACTAATTTTAAGTAAATTCCATGTGAGGTATTTCATTCCTGCATTATGGTTATTTTCATACTGCGGTATAAAACTTTTCCTTCAGGTATGGAAAAAAGGGAAAAACATGATTGGATGTGTTTACTCTCTAGAGAGCTGACTGAGGGTGGGAGGAGTTGGCAATCCTATTAGTTCTCAAACTGGTGAGATGCTTTGCTCCGTCATGAAATGCCAAGGTAAGGTAACCAATGGACCACAGAACTTAGCCTCCCAGCCACTCTGCTGACAGTGGATGGGTTCTGAACACGAGTCCTGCTGAGTTCTGGTCACTGTCCTGACTGCCCGCAACAAAGGCAGGGAGGAGCAACACCTCCCTGCCGGTGTCTGCAACTTTCCCCTGCACTGCTGATCACAGGTGAAGTCCACATCGTCTGCTTCCAATTAATCTCAGCCTTCTCAGGGGCTGCGGTTTTAATCAAATTTTCTATACAAAAATAGACACTGTGTTCTCCTTTCTTGGACAGCCTTCAAAATCTCTTGGTCCCCACGCCAAGGTGGCATTCCAAAGCACTGAGGTTAAGGGAGACAAAAACAGGGCAGGTCCGAAATGATGGCAAAGACACTCACCAGCCTCCCTGCACACCGGCCGGCCGCGAGTGGAGGGATGCTAATTCCATCCGGAAAGTCGAGTTAGTCAAGAAATGGAAACTCCCCACATGCCACAGGGCTGTTTAAGATCACACTGTCTACCCTGATCACACACACATGTGCCCTGAAGTCGTTAAAGAAAACTCACTCCGATGCTGGCACCCCAGCTGTCTGAGAGTTCAAAAGCTTAGATTGTCATGTGCTTTTTGCTATTATTATTCATACTGAGAAGATCTTTTCATCTTTTCTTTAAATTGGTCAAAGAAAATAGGGTGGTGCTTTTCCTGAAAATAGCCTGAACAAAAATTAGGAACGAGATAACATCTGCCACAAATGAAAGCTCTCCCAGCAGTCTCAGCAAAAGCAGTCAAGCCTGGCAGGCACCTTTCCCATCTGGGGAAATAGCATGCGGCTGGACAAATGAGGAAACTGAGCTTTGAACAGATACCTGCCGATCCAGTGTAAGAGCCAGTTGAACAGCAAACTCAGCTCATTGAGATTGTTATTTAGCAAAGAAAGTGTACATAGGCAATGTTGGAGAGAGCCAGATTCACTTAGCTACATGTCTGAGAATGCTCTTCTTCACCATGCGATACAGATGTACAATGCACTACCCTGGTTTGCCCTGTTTGTATCAGTCGTGAATTATGAAGATAGGTTTCCTAAACCTTTCACAATGAGCAACCTAACAAACATGGAATTCAAAAGGAAAAGAATCACACATTCAAGAGAATGTAGGCTCCCCAGATGTTGTAAATAAATTAGCAGGGTCACTGGCTGATATCAGAATACATCTGTAAAACTGCTGCCAGTGGGCCGGAGATTTAGCTCAATGGTTCCAGCACCTGTCTTGCAAGTGCTAGGGCCCAGGTTTGATCCCTGATAACCACATTCAATACTGCTCACACCCAGCAGCAACCAGAACCACATATCACGGTGCCGGGCGTGGTGGCTCACGCCTGTCATCCCAGCACTCAGGAGGCAGAGGCAGGAGGATTGCTGTGATGTGAGTTTGAGGCTGAGCTCAGGGCCAGCCTGAACTAACAAGAGAGATCCTGTCTCAAAAAAAACAAAAAAAAACAAAAAAAAACCAAACAAACAAAACCTGCTGCCAATGTCTAAATATAGTACAAGAATACTGGGTTGGCATTTCAAGCATTTACAAGAATTCACTCATTTATTCATTCATTCAAGTGAACAGACCCAAGGGAACTCTATCTATGAAGTTAGTTCCTAAGCTAGGACTCATACAGCTCTCTTAACACTTAATAACAGTCGAAAATAGAATGCTGGACTTGGAATTAATGAAACTGGAATTCTGTTCCAAAGCCTTTGCAGGACTAGCCCTGTCTGGGCTGAGTGATTTTGTTCTCTAAGCCTTCCTCAGTTTTCTTATCTATAAAACAAAGAGCCTAGACTTGATCTGCTCTAAGATCTCAAGCATCTTTAACAGGCTCCAATTTGAGTTGATCAAATATCAAGAGAAGGTTATTAAGGAGAAGCAGAGTCTTCACAATAAATTTATATCATTCTTCTCCCGACATTTTGAACATCTATTGAGAGACCACCATCTAAGGATCTGGGGAAATAGGTCACAATGTTTAAATCTAGCCTTTGATTTAGAAGATTGTGACAGCGTGGCTCCTGGGTAGGACGCACGCCCAAAGCCACAATGCAGGGCAACAATGTCCGATGCCAAGTGTGGAGCACAAAGTCTACACGGCCTTCACCGGAAGGAAGTTCTGTTGTGCAGGGGAGGAGGAATCGAGTAGATCTCTCATGATAATTATTTGTGAATTCCCTTTGAATAGTCATACCAGACAAGCTAACTACTTTGTATGTAACACAGTAACTAATTCTGTTTTAAATAAAAATTTCAAAGTAAATTGGACATAATCACTGAAAACTATTGCTAACAAGCTACCAGATTTTTTTTTTTTTCTATAAACTTCCAATAAGTGTCTTCTCACTAGTGGTAATTTTAGGGTGAAACACAGGGTAATAAATAATTCAAGCAATTAATTTGAACTGTAAAGAATTCTGTCCTCTTCAAAATAGAAGGTGGATGTTGGGAAACAGACTATGCAAATTTGGGTGTGGGAGAAAATGAAAGAGCAAGAGAAGGGATGTGAAAAAGGATTCAGATGCAATATGCGTATTTTCCAACTGTCCATGATGACTAGATTTATTTTGTATTGCAAATATGTACTAACAAAAAACAGGAAAATAATCTTGCTGTTGTCATGTCATTGACCTTTTACGTTTTGAACTGATGGACATGTTGAGAAAGTAGAACTCACAGTTTTGCTACCACCCAATAGCTCTACTATGTTGGACAGTTCCATCACAACTCAACAAGTTTCAATAAAGATACAAATAAAAGGTTCCTCAGGAGAAGTGAAAAAGGAATAGGTATGGCACGTCCCTCCTTTTGGTGTCCCCAGGAAGATGACAGTACCTGGGAGAGGAGAACTTCTCTGGGCAACATCCAGGGTGAAAGAAAGTGTATCAAGCTCAGAACTAGAAATATAGGCTGAAGACTAGTGTCATATAATTAAGCCACCCTGGGCTTATACCTCTGCTAATCTTGAATGATACATAGATAAACAAATGAATAAAAAGTGCAAAGTGAGAAAATATTTATTTAGAATTCACGTCCTACCTCTGTTTCGATTAGACCTTTCTGACCTCTGCCTTACTCTCACCGCCTGGCCTGCGTATGCTTAAACCTGTAGACAAACATGAAATCAGTTTGCATAAAGGTGCTAATTAACATACACCACTTGAGAATAACAAACCAATCTTTACATCTATTTTTAAATTCTTATTGTGAATCCTTAAAATCCACCCCATTTTAAAGCATCTCTGATTCAATTTTAAAACACTACCAGAATGTGCTTTGCTAATCTGCAAACTCGATAATTCTCCCCAAACCCCAGCACACTCAGCAACAATTTAATAGCAAATATCTCTAGTGGGACCTCATATTACTAAGATTCTATTACTTTTTATATTACCAAAAAAGTGCTAGTACACTCTAATGTGTTATAAATACTTTCGACCAGGCAGTGCCTCTCAAAATATGTGAAAGTTTATTTTCTGCACTCCGTAACCTGGAATTTTTATCTTGTGTATTTATAACCTGTAATATGCCCTTCTACAATTAGTACAAAAATGTAGATCACTAATCAACTTCCTGAAGTTTCTGGACATTTTATTTCTGTTAATATGATTACTAAGGGTGTTAAGCTGTATGCTTAATAAACCAATCTTGCTACTAAATGCAAATTACAAACATATCTTAAAATAATTGCATATATGCCTAAAAGAGGCTCTTTTAATTATATTCTTCTTAGACTGTTTCGTGGCCTTTTTGATTGAGGGTATTCATGTTTATGCCTCTTGAATGTTTTCAATATGTGGTTTAAGAGGGTTAGGGTAGGGGTGCTATATGTGCTTATTCAATAAGTCTCATAAAACACCCTGAATGACCTTAAGAAAATATATACCTACCTATTAACTGTAATGCTTTATATCTTGATAGATAACTTCATATCTGTAAAACCTCTTGACTTTTGAAACGTTTGAATTTTTCCCATCAATATTACTAGTCCAACCAGAAGTATACGGAAGTGTGTCAGTCCATAAATACAAAGATATTTTCACATAGAGGAGATTTTATAGTTCTCATAAAGGTGTTTCTTCACTCACTTCAGCTGAGCTCTTTTTTTAAATGACTCCTCACTCATTTTGTTTGTCAATATTAGGCTATTTTCTATTTGTAGTAAATACTATTCATAATACAAATCAATCTTAATAAACTCCCGCATTCTTTATTCAGGGTGAATTGTAAAATGACACCTTGACCATAAAGCAGATTGACTGCTGACATTTGTACCCAGTGTAGATTGAAATGTCAGTGATATAGACAGATTGATAAGATTCAACTTGTGCTCCCATGTCTAACAGAAATTCTCTAAGAGTCACAGAATGTTTCTTTTTGGGCCCAGTTCTTTGCTCTTTCTTGGCCCTTCTCGGCTTCTCTACTACATTCTATCCCTTTAAAATGCCCTGTTAAGGGTCAGGGATTTAGCTCAGTGGAACTGTGCCTGGCTTGCAAGCACCTAATCCTGAGTTTGATTCTTGATACCAAAAAAAAGGAAAGACAGAAAAAGAAACAGGGCACAAAATGGTAATATAAGAATGACCGTGACTAGCATATCAGTCTATACTCTTCCAGGCCCATTAAGAAAAATATAAAATTCCCTGTCAATATCTATATTGTCTCTTTAAAAAAAAAAATCACAGTGAACTGTAATTGTCACAGGAACCACAATACTCTTTCTCTTTCCTGTAAACAATCTGACCAGCAAGCCAGGCCGTAAGGACAGGGCTCCCCGATGCCCTGTGAAACACAAGGCTAACTGAAGCTTGACCTCTGACACACAGGTCTGGTTCTGCCACTGGTCTGGGATCCTCCACCACAGAGAGAAGCAAGGAAGAGCTTGAATCTCCTTTTGGAAGAAGTGGATCTGGCTCCCTTGCTGTTTCCATGGAATGTTTCACATTCTTCATAAAGAATGTGAAGAGTTTAAGATTGATTTGTATCATGAGTAGTATTTGCTACAAATAAAAAATAGCCTAATATCGACAAACAAAATGAGTGAGGATTCACTTAAAATAAGAGCTCAGCTGAAGTGGGTGAAGAAACACCTTTATGAGAACTATAAAGTCTCTTCTATGTGGAAATATCTTTGATCAGTGTGATCAAGAGGAGAACTGAGTCCCTGAGAAGGCTGAAAGGTGCCAACAGCCTCTGAGGCACTGTCAAGTCTTTTCTGGGTCTTCAGGAAGAAGTTGCCTTATCTCCCATTTCCCATCCAGTTTCTGACAAACTCAGCCTCTCCTACAGTTCCAAGATGCATTTGTGCCATAGGTGTGGTGGTCGGCCACGCTAGTGTCCTGCTGCTCAGAGCCACGAACCATTCAAATTCCTTTTGCAGACACAGGAGATGAGACCCAGAGAGCTATCTGATTTTTGAAAACTAGACAGCGGCCTAGAGTCGTCCTGCTTTCTCTATAGGCTCAGGGTGGGGGTGGGGGCTGTGCACAGCAGTGTTTACTACTGTTATGTAGATCACAAGTGACAATGGAAACCAAGCTGGCAGGGCAGAGAGTGGAGCAGTGCGTTTGGCTTTGACTTTGGATGTCATTGGTAGCAGGAGAGAGGCTTTCTGCTCTTGTTAATGAAAGCATCACAGTTGAAAGAAAAACTGTTCAACTTAAAAATTAGTCTCCTTCTATTTGGACTCCAAAACTGAGGAAAAGCAATGTCAGTGTAGACTGTTACTGTGGGCCACAGGTAGTGGTAGAATGTAGAATAACGCACAGTTTAACAAGCTCCGACTGTTGTCAGTTGGTGTTGTCCTGATGCACTCTGGGAATCTCCTCAGATTCTCTCTTCTCTCTTGAAAATTCTAGAATATTCCTCTACACTCCCAGACTGGCTCACTGTCTCCTCCTTCATCTCTTGCATTGCTTTCTCGTATAATTGTTCCTTTCTGGCATCTCAAATTTGCATGTCCACTTTTAACTGTATGCTTCCTATATGTACAGCCTATAATATGAATGTACTTCACAGAATATCTATATGTGATATAGATATATAGATACAGATCCCTGCTATTTATCCAGAGTGTGAAGAATGTCTTCTTTCAGTCTTTTGTATCTGCAGCTGCTGTCAAGTTGTGACAATAACAGAAAGAGTGGGCTGGTTGTGTTATGGGCTGGTTTGGGACATGACTACAGAGAAATCTTCTGCCATTGTGGTTTTCATCTTCACCTTCCACTACCCCAGCTAAAGAGAAGGGATATTAAAATTATTCCTCCACATCAGTGCTGTCAGGAGTGGTAAAATAAGGTCATGTACCTCCCAGATGTAAAGAGACTATAGTCTACTATTCGAGTCCAAAGGTGTTTATAGCCTTAGAGTTCTACCCATCATACCATGTATACTAATTCTACAAGAATAAAGCAAGCTGTCAGAAACCCTTGTTAAGAAACTGTATCATAGTTAAGCTCTTGTGTCTGATTTATTTCACTTAACATTATGATCACAAGATGCATCCTTTTTCTGGCAAATGATTCCAGTTTTTCTTTCTTTATGGCAGAGTAGTACTTAATGAGAAACACAAATTATAAATGAAGAGTAAAATAGAAGATAGATACAAGAAAGTAGGGGGATAGGTTTTTCTCAAATGGAAAAGGGATCAAGAAATGGAGAGAGTGAGGAGGGAGAGAGAGAAAGAGGATAATAAAAAGAATGAAGATGTGTTATATACATGTATCAACTCCACATAGCAAGGTGATCATTACTACAAACATGTACTAATTAAAAAATCCTCATTAATAACACAACTGGACACTGCAATGTGCACTTATAGATTTTTTTTTTCTTCTTAAGCCTGGTAATGATCCCTAGTTATTTGGATGGTCCCAAGTCCCCAAAACCTCATATGTACCTACTCCTGGTATACCTGTGGTAAAACCAGTAGAACATTAGATCAAAACTAACCTACAAGGAAGTTGCTCAGAGGGTAAGTGGTAAATGTCAGAGGCAGAAACAAATAATGAAGACATTTTGGTTGTACAAATGTACTTGGTATTTTGCCATTGGCCAATTGCCTGATTCATTAGTGGCCTTGAACCTTCCTCAAGTCTCTTCCTGTTGTTTTGTTGCTTTTTCAGAAAGCAATACTTTGGATGTAGGAGCTCTAAAATTCAGTGGTCTGAATGCTGTTTTAGGCCCTGAAATTCACCATCCCCATACAGTACCAACTTGGGTTTAATGGTTTTCTTATACACCTGCCTCACCTCGGGGAATTTAGCATGTCCCACCTACACTATTCAAAAGGCTTTTTTTTTTTTTTTTGGAAACATACAAGACTGAGGTAAAGTACCAACATCTTAGCTTTTCATAAAATCTAAATCTAGAGTGCCACATTTTTCAGTGATTTTGCTATTTCTTTGTTTTGTTTTCTGTGTAGGAAATAGAACCTGGTAGCTCGCACATGCTAGGCAAGCACTCTACTCCTGAACTCCACGTGCAGCCATCTTTCTCAGTTTCTTATAAGATCATAGGGCCATGTCTTCATCACCATCACTGTATTTTATACATAACGAAGCTGAAAATTGGGAGAATAAGCATCATGTGGTCTTTGAGAGTTTTAGAAACTGAAATGAGGTAGAGAAAGAATTAATTGGAGGGGGCCGGGGAGTTAGCTCAGTGGTTCCGGCGCCTGTCTTGCAAGCGCAAGGCCTGGGTTCAATCCCCAGTAACCACATAACAATACAGGGCGTGGAGACTCACGCCCAGCAGCAACCAGCACCACATACCACAGTGCCGGGCGTGGTGGCTCACGCCTGTAATCCCAGCACTCAGGAGGCAGAGGCAGGAGGATTGCTGTGATGTGAGTTTGAGGCTGAGCTCAGGGCCAGCCTGAACTACAAAAGTGAGACCCTATTTCAAAACAACAACAACAACAACAACAAAAAACAAAAACAAAAACAAAAACAAAAAAACCTTAAAAAATAATTAATTGGAGGAAGAAAGAACTTTTCTCTGGCTGGATCACCTTACATAAACCTCTACTTACTATATAAACACTAATGCTTATAGATCTTTGTGTGAAAATAAGTTTGCTAACTTATAGAGAATATCTGTTCATTGTGATTGTTTTTAAATACTTATTTATTAGCTTGTGGGGCCAGTGGCCCCCAGGAAACATGTATATGCCTCTGACAACATACATGGGGAATGCTTATGAAAACACACAACTGCTGTTGCCTTCTCTGAATGTCCTTTCTGGAAGAAGCAGAAGAATCCTAGGAAACAAATGAGATGGGCTCTCAAATGTGACAGTGACCAGCTAGATGGTCTTGGGAAACACATCTAGTCTCTCCAGGTCTTGGTTTATTTCCTCAGCAAATTAAAAGCTTAAGAGCTTAAAACTTCCTTAATGCTTGCTTCTCGCTCTGAACTTCTTTAAATGCAGTGCACGGAGCCGGCAAATAACTGCATAATCCTCATGAATGTGCTTCAGGAAAAAGGAAGAGTTCAAGAGCTGAAGAGGTGAGGAGCAAGGGCTGCCACGATTTGAGACCCAATAAGTGCACACGGAAGTCTTTGCTGGGGTAGGAAAATCCAGCCAGTGAGAAGCTGCCTGTCGCCTGTGACCAGCACTGTTGGCTCTAGAAGCAACAGTCATCTCCCCTCCCTTCCTCTTTCCTGCTCTCCCACACCAAACGTCAAGCCCTAAGTTCTAGGTACAGGGTTCTTCTGTAGACTCAAAGTCCAAAGTTGAAGAAGAGATCCAGGTGTTAAACACAATGCCGGAAGCAACACCCAGACATTAATTTAAGTGTCTTAATTGAATGTTCCAAGACCAGAGCTACCTAGACACACATTACCCAGCCAGGCTTCCAGAGGGAGTGGCCTCGACTGAGTGCCAAGTAAGTCAGTATTCCATGATTGCATTTCTCAGAATTGCTTCAAGACCTAATTGTCCAAAAACGGGAACGTGAGAATCAGTTGCGGGAAGGAGGGCTGATTACGTATTCCTATTGTAGTCTTAAAAGGACAAGCCCAGGATAACAGATTCCCGTGAAGAAAACCCAGCTGCATGGCCCTGGCTGCTGCCAGGGCACAGCAAAGCCAAACTCATTTTCTGTGTTTTTAGAGCTCTTCAGCACTTAAACATTACTCTTTGTTAGGAAAATAAACCTCAAATCATGTAATGATGGTGCCAACTAAGAATTTGATACCTCTACTCCTAGAAACATAAGAGTTTCTTTTAATACATGATATATAAAGTGATGTGTATGTGTGTGTGCATATAAATTTTAAAAGAACCAGTAGTTAGCACAGTACTCCAGTGGGAAAAAATATGAATATTGATTTTCCCAAAATGAGATATTGCCTGGGACTTGCAGCCACAGTGGGACTTTGTATTTAGATTACTTTCTCACTAACCTTTCTTCCTATGTAAATCCTCAGACTTCTAACTAGAGTGTGCTTGTTATATCCTAAAAACCCTCAAGCCGGGTACAAGACTTTATTTCAAAAATAAATGGTTGTCTTATTTCTATTACTATCCAAGTTTTGGGGACAGCCTTTCCCTAAACTCAGTCACATCTCCACTTCAGAAAGTCTTCCTAGGTCTCACAAACAGACTCTTTCCTTAGTCTGAACCCACTTTTTTTCTGCTCGGTCCAGGGATGTGGAGAAAGCAGGCCAGTGTTCTCCAAGGTTCCTCCCCACTCCCAGAGGTTGTTAATTTTGTCTCCCTTCAGCCTTTCTTCTCCAGAATAAACAACCTACCTCCTTTCCCGTGTGCTCGGTCACCAGTTCCTGTCATCACGGTCCTCTTTCTATATGTGGATTCTGTGCAATTTTCACACATATGTTTTCAGTTACTGACCCAAAGTGCAATATGTTTTTTTTTTAAGCCTGACCTATGATGAATTTTACACAAGATTGTTTTCCAGCTGCAAATGATACTGTCTTAACACAGCCAGAGTTATACTGCTCTCCTAACGCCAACACAAGGTTAAGCACTCAGGACCTCTGAAACGCCACATCTTTCCAGCCAAGTTTATTTCAAATTGTGCTCTCACTGTATTCCTTCTCTCACCACCAACTACCCTCTAAGGGAAGTCACTGTTAACACATTTGTGTTTTAGTTCTTCCAGTGTTTTCTACTTTAAGCCATTACTATGCCTGTGCCTATCTTTAAGCTCAAAAGAAATATCATACCTATACTTCTCCTTCTTGATTTTTTTTTTAAACTCAGGCAGTCATCAGCTATTGACTTCCCCCCATAAAAGGTGAAATTTTCCTCATTTTTTGCTTTCCTTCTCATCTCTTCTCCAGTTTTGGTTAATTCATGAGTTTTTAGCTCTTCAGTTGAGTAACTTTACCTTTTAAGTGATTCATCTATATCTCTATTTCTGGATCTAGCAGCTGTAAGAAATAATTACTGATCTTAATACTCTTAAAGAAGAAAGTTAACATACCTCACCATCTCTGGACTTCTGTCAAGGAATAGCTTTTATAGCTATCATATTTTCAAGCTGTTTTACAAATATTATGGCTTCTGATATTATTGTTATAAAAACATTATTTATTACAGATACAGGAAGATGGAATCCTCTGTCACCAAACTCACGCTGTTCAAAATACAACGTTCCAGGCATCACAAGTGGACAGAATCTCTATTCCTAAACTCCAAAAACCCATCAAAATCATGCCACAATTTAATAAACTTTTTATTTGAATCCTGGCTTTTCGACAATGCTATAAACACTGTAACTGGCTGAAAACAGTTGAAACAAATTAATTTTAAGAACTGATTGCAAGGATCAAGGGTTAATTCTCAAAAGGAGAAGCTAAAGATGAGCCAAACGTTCAAGATATTTAGACTATGAAACTGTAGGGAGCCCGAGACCACTCATTACTGGAAGAGCCAGCTTGGATCACAGGTGAGGACCAGGGCACCTGCCTGACAATATCTGGGAGGTTGTATGTGAGGGCAAAGGATTATTTCCACATCCAAGTCTGGGTGCTCTAACCACAAGAAAGAATAGAAGCAGTGCAGACAAAACAACAGCCTGCGTGATTGCAATAGTACTCGTCATTTCTTAATTAATAAATAACTTAGAAATTATCCATTTGATATTGTTCTTCCCCACCAGATATGTGTTTGTTCTTTTATTCCGTTGCCTTGGAAAGTGTCTGCACATGCTAAGCACTTCTTGAATTCTACGGAATAAAAGAAATGTTATGGGCTGTTGGGATATACAGTAAATATAATATTTGTATCAGTTATTTGATTAACAACGGTTTTGGGTAGCTGAACTACATACTAAATAAGAGACTGCTCTTTCCAGATGCCTGTAGCTATGGGAGAGAATGCACCCTATTTTCTGTTACAGGAAGGGCACCCCACTAAACCTGATCAGGGCAGGTCTTATCTACATGGTGCCCCAAATTACCTGACCCAAATTACTGGCCAACAGTTTGAATTTTCATTATCCATTCAGGAAGTCAGAGCTGCAGGCCTAGAGATCTCTGCATCTGGTAGTTCGCTTAGCAATATTTAATACTGACTCAAGTCCCTTCACTATAAAGATCTCTGCTCCTCTGAGGAACCCTTGGGTCCTCTCACTCTTCTCCACACCACTTTGCCTACTTCTTGTTAGCTTCTTTCAGTACAGTGTCTGCCTCTTCTGCCACACAATGGGCTTAAAAGAAAGTGTTTGATTCATCTTTGGATCCCAGAGCTTAGCACAGGGCAAGGCAAATGGGAAGGATTCACGGAATGTATCCTGAACCTAAGTAACCACCAGGAAAGAAAGTCTTGGACAAAGAAATATAATGAGCTTATAGAAGCACCAGTCCAGACTCCAAAGCAAAAATGATTTTATCTTTATCTAGAATAATAAAACCTAAAGAAAGAAAGAAAATAAGGAGCAAAGAAGGGGAGAAAATAAAGAGAGCTTTAGTTCTCCAAGCTGTAGAGAAATTTTAAGTTCTTTCTCCAATGAACCCATTAATGGTCTAATCTTTCTAAATCAAATTTTGACAAATGAAACAACAAAGACTGCAAAACTCATCCTGTCCAAGGGGTTCATTCCTTCATATCAGCTGAGGAAACATTATGAAGGAAGGTTCAGCTGGAGACCCTAATTCCTCACCCTTGTCAGAAACTTGGTTTCACTTTGCAGAGGCTGTTCTCGGCTGTGCTTGTAAAATCTGCGATTCATCTCTAGACAATAACTAATTATTACTGATTACCAAGAAAAAAGTCAACAAAGATATTTTCCTGTTTACATTCTTATCAGAGTGTATCAGAACCATCTGTTTTCAAGTTTGTTGTTGCTGAAATTTTTTTTTTTAATCCCAAGGGATAAATTCTCCACATTGTTCTCTGAACACGCACATGCAAAGCTGCTTCTTAGTGCAGTTTTCACTGAAACACTGGAGTGGAAGGAACCCACATAGTCCATCAAAATATGAAAAGAATTAAATATTTCATAGAATTTATTTTGAAACAAAGGCTAGTTAAGATCTGTTCCGCCTCCGATTACTGGCCCCTCACTTTTGTGGGTGATTATTGGCTTTGTTAAGAATTTACTTGTGCAGCTTCATGATACCAAAGTCACTACAACCAAGAAAATATGGTAAAAGATGAAACTAGTAAAAAGAAGCATCTATAGTTTCCCAAACAATAATGTGTGGATCTCTTTCCTCCATTGTTCATCAAGCCCAATTTCCTGAGAAATAGGCAATAACTAATTTCCCTTCTTTGAAGAGAAGCATAATTGCTCCATTGCCAAGGGAGCAAGGGTGTGAGATTTAAACCACGGTACTCACCAACGTGCTACATGGCTCTGGGCAAATTAACCTTTGGTGTCTCAGTTACTTCATCTGTAAAATAAGGATGAAGTTTTTGCACAGGTGTGAAGCTGGACTGATTAGTGTAGTTATCATTATTGATGGGAAAATAACGGTGGTCACTGATACCAGATCTCATATTAGCACCAGAAATCATTTATATAACCTCCATATTGGATCAGTTTTATAGGAATCTGTAAAAAGAAAAAGGTTTCTTGTAAAAAGAAAAAGGAAGAGAAAAACCATCTATGGAAGCTGAGAGACTACAGCGAAAATGATCTATCTCTACATAACCTCATACCTTAATGATTTTTAAAAATAATTTGCAATTAGCACTAAGATGTTTTGCAAGCTTAAGATTGAAGATGTGAAGTACAAAAATACAAGGGTATCTCTCCAGGTTGACCATCAAATGGCAAAACTGCAATGCAGCAAAAATGCTTTACAGCTCACAAGTAGGTGACAAGATGAAAAACTAGTAGAAGGATGGGCTTAAGTCATAGACTTTCAAGCAATCAAAAGTAAGTAAGTGTATACTCTGAAGACATCACTCAAGCTCTGCCTTTCAGTGCATCCTTCAGTGCCTCAAACACCCAAAAACCAACCAGCACAGATGTGTGAGGTCTGCGAAGCGCCAGCACTAGGAGACAGGCAGTACAGAAGTGGAGGACAGGAGGGCGTCCCTACACCAGAGCGAGGTCATGCCTCATGACTTAATGAAACAGACATAGCAAGGAAGACAGAAGTGGTGTTTCTATCGATTCTCAGTCAAGACCCCTGAACGCTGCTATTGTGATTCCTTGGTCATAGTGCAATGTCTGCTTTTTAAAAAATTACCTTTGCATGTTGGCAAAAGTGACCAGGAACCACAGAGGGAAATGTAGGAGATAGAATGCAATCCAAAGTTGGTGCTCTGTCCCATAACCTCCTTACCCCTCGTGAAGGCTGGCTTGTCTCACGAGGAGAGTTCCTTGTCACAAAAAATGATCTTTTCTTCAACTGAGTAGGAATCAAGGCTCAAGTCTCCCATGTCTCTCAATAAATTAGCCTCTTGACAAATCATTCATATTAAGGGCTCTAACCTTCCCCTTCCATATTTACCTCAAAATTATTGGGAAGGACTTTCCAACTGAAAGGCTGAGGCCACCGCCATTTCCACATTATCCTCACCTTTCACAGGAAACATAACAATTAGCATTTTTAGCAGGACTGAAACTGCTAACACAACTTCTCCGTGTCCTACACCATTAAACTTGATTAGAAATTCCTCCATGATTAACATTCATCTTGCTGTACCGCGCTTGAAGGTTAATAATATCCACCATCTCCTGAGAGAGGGGGAGGGGGATCATATTTATGAAATGAGCAGCAGGCGACAGTCAGGAGAGGACATTTCCAGCTCAATCCACTAGAGGGTGGCGTGGCCGAGCCGAGGGCGGCAGAGACAGAGGGAGAGACACAGCTCCCCAGCGCTGCAGGCTGCACTTGAGGCGCTAAGACAGCAACGCCAGTCGCTCTCTGGCTCTGTAGGTTTCCTGTCTAGTAAAGCCATTTCACAAATGGCAGAAGCCATGGTGACCGACCGTAACACGACAGGGAAACGTATCCACAGATAACAGACTGCTTGAAATAGCTGCCAGCTTCATTCTTCCAAGCCACTACTGTGTGAGACAGACACATAACGTGATCTTGAGTTTAAAACTTGCACAGATTCTGCAGCAGTACGTGTGCGCGTGCGCTATAGGGAAAGCGTCTACATTATATATGAGGCACAGAGAAAGGCCCCCAGCCTTCAGCACACCAGCTGTTTCTGCTTATGGGCCTGAGTTATCCCGGAAATGCAGTAGGACATTTCGCAGTAAATATTCTGCTTGATTGACTTTTTTAGGAATAACTACTTAAGCTGATTTATATAATTTAGGAAGATATATAAATGTAAGCAATGAAAGACAAACCTTACAGATTCCCCCCCCTTTTTTTTTAAACCATTATATTCTTAAGAAAGAGGAGAGGGGAAGAAAGTGTTTTTGGTGTACTCTGTATAAGAGGCAAAGTGAAATAGAATCCATTTTTCCTATCTGTAATATTGTTCAGTGTAGCAAACCCGTTTTCTTGTTACAGTACAGTAAATGGGTGTTTAATTTGGAATTCAATGTAGTCTAGAGTCAAGGTGCAGCAGTTTTATTATAGAAATACAATTTTATTGGAGGCTGAAGATTTAATTTCCACCTTACACAGAGAGCCATAAACAGCCATACCTATTTTACATTTTGCATAGCATTTGATATATGTAATTCCTGGCCTAATTTTAGATTTTAAAAGGTAGAAGAATCCCAATATGTAGATTCCAATTCTTCAACATTTCAGGCACAGATGACATTTAAAAATCAGCAGTTTTCTGTTTCTCATCCATGGACTCGAAGCCATCTCCCCTGCGCTGTCTGAGCCCCCATAACATCCTTCCCGTGCCTTCCCGCCGAGCTGAGCACAAAGCCACCCGCAAGGAGAGCACCTTCGTGTTGCAGCAAATGCTTTCTTTGTTTAAATTTGTCTGCTAGATGGTAGTCAACTACTAGATGACCGAATGATACGAGTGGTTTGCCTTTTATTATTCTTAAGATCTGTCAAGGCCACACCTTAATACGGGTTAGATGTATGTAGAGTATCTGGGATAAAATGATTTATCTACGTATTGGATAAAATCTTTTATAAATGTATTAGAAGGATTGAATTTAAAGGAAGTAATCAAATGATGTGGTGTGGGAAGCTATAACAACATTCGAATCCAAATGTGAGGAATGGTCTCATTCTCTTTTCTTTAAACACACACACACGCGCACACACACTCACGCACGCATATACACACACTGCTGCGACTGCTTCTGCGACCCTTCCGCCTGCCTTTACAACACTTTCTTCCCAACATTTCATACCACCTCTCTACCACCAGGTGGAGCCCTTTGTTTATGGACATCTGTCCATTTCCTCTTTTTTGCAAGATGCTACCAGATAAATAGCTCTAGAGCTAAAATACTGTGGCGAACACGAAAACTTAACACAGAGAAATAAAAAAGTAAAGCTTTTCAGGCATTGGTATAATAAACCTTGCTTTAAGATTCCTATTGCTACTAGATTTAATAGCTCACACATTTTCCTATTTACGACTTCTCCACACCAAATAGCAGAAAATAATATCGTTGTGTGTGCCATAAACAGTGTTGCTGCAGGTCTATTTTATGTAGCACTATCATTTTTATAATCTCAAATGTTTGGCAACTACAGTCAAGAAAAAACTCACCAAATATATATGTTATGAGCCTCAATTTTCTACAGTCTTAAAATATATAACTCACTGAGAAGAAAGTGTTTTCTTTAAACAAAAGAGAGTGATAATTCAGCTGTAGGTAGTACAGAGCAATGTCAAATTCTTCTCTCAGTCAAACGCATCTCTTTTCAACCTGAGATCCAGTGAAGGGTGAGTCAAAAGTATCTTAGCTTTGTTTATGTTTAGGATCTGATCAAAACTCCCCACTGTTAGCAAAGGCACATTGTTTAATTATTTTAATATCAGGTTTTTAAAATAAATACATAAAAGTCTTATCATAAATAAAACCCAATAATTTTTAAAGAATATTAGAACCCTGATTTGCATGCTCAAATAACTATGGAATGAGCTCACCTAAACTAGCTTGCCAATGACCTCAACCTTGATCTGGAAAGATCGTTTATTCACAAGTAAAACATTCACATTCCCTATGCTAACTCTGTCTTGGATCTTTTCTTAAGGCAGCTTACTAACTGTGACGTTGGAAGGTCTATTAATAACATATGCAGTTGCCAACACCGTGGAGTTACATGTTTAACTGATAAATCATTTCTGTTGCATTTTAACATTTTAAGCAGGATTTGCTCTCTGTACTTATTTATCTATAATTTTGCTGAAATTGCTAAGTTGGAGGTGTGTGTGTGTGTGTGTGTGTGTGTGTGTGTATTATTTGATCAGTGCCCGGGCCTGAGAAACCTGGCTTTTCCATCGGTGAACAATCTGATTCTGTGATGGAGGCTGAACACGAAGGAGCCCTTTTACAACAAAATACTGCAACCTCCATTTTGCTGTCAGCTCGTACACAATGAAATGGTGGCACAGCACACTGTTAACACATTGCGCCCAAGAGAGCCCCTGTCACATCCTTCCCATGTATATTAGCCTCGAATCTAAATATCAAGCTGCATTTTAAAACACATCGAGCAGGTAGAGGTATTTTTTTTTCTTTAAATATATAGAACGTGTGCATGTGTGTGTTTGTGTGTTTGTGTGTGTGTGTGTGTGTGTGTGTGTGTAGCTGAAACAATCGACCGTGCACATTTGACAAAAGGACAGAAAGGACTAGTCAAAAATTAACACTCACGCTCAGAGTGAAAACAAATCTAAGCAAAGAGCAGTTCCTGGAAATGCTTCTAGCAGATCCCAAAGCTGTGTGATGAATTTGGCCTTGATGATCTTTTCATTTCAGCTTTCGCTGCTTGCAATTCAGACTTAGGATATTTAAGAGACTTGGTGTATTTTTTTCCTAATATCTTGTAAAAATTATAAAGCAAACCTCTATTCAACTCTCACCTGGGTACCCTGCGATTATTGTTTTTTATGGGGAGGGAGGAAACAAGAACTAACCGTTCCCTTTTCTTGTGTATCTTTTGGTCTTATTTGCAATCATTATAAATGCTGCTTTGGCTCTTTTTAAGTGTGGAAATTCTCATTTTTCTGCAGTATTTCAGGCTCACACAGATTCCTTGGGGATATAGTGAGGAGCTAACCAACTGCACATGGGAAATGAGAATGTTCGTGGCTAGAAAAACTGCAGGCTGCGGTAATTTTCCACTTGGAGTAGAAGGCATAGTGATTTTTTTTGTTTTGTTTTAAACATAATGACTTGAGCTTCATATAGAGTAGGCTCGAATTTGAACATGCAAACACACTAAAGTGTCTTCCAGAATTTAATTTGACTTCTTTCTATAAACATGCTCACTATTTTCAAGTGCATAATAAATGGGTTAAAACGGGACACTCTCTCTCCACATTCCGTCCACTTCCAGACAGAATTATAAAAGGCGACTGTCTGTGGATGAGAAACAGCCCTGGAGGACCCACCAGCAGGTCATGCAGTATGTGACATAGACCACCAGGGGCTGAACTGAAACCACTAATACTTTCTTCATAGGGTCATTAGCTGGCGTTAAACAAGGTGTCAAAGTGAAAAGACTTGGGGGTTGACCCAGCTCATTATATTGCATTCTTTCATTTGAATTATTTTGCATAAAATAAATAATAATAATAATAATAATAATAAATGTTAATATTTAATTTTATAATTTAATTACATTACCTCCACACATTATTTTTCATCTTTTTGAAAAGGCTCTTGCATTATTTTGTGTTTGCTATCTAAACTTGATTTTCAGTAACTATTCAAACATTCTGGAGAAAAATGCAATTTAAAGTTAAGGCTAGGCAGAGGCTGTTAGTAAAAATTTTCCCTGCTGTACCTTTTTTGAGGTCAAAAAACAAATTGAATTTTTCTGAAATTTAAATCTTATATGAAAACTTACCTATACCCAAGATGAGCAGATTGGGGCTCACAGAGTGAGTTTGCTCGCGTATGTGACCTTGTGCTGACAGTGATCAGGTAAAAACATCCTCCTTTCTAATGGCTGCTTTATAATTTTGAGACATTGCTGGGTCTTTAGGTGTACTAACAGTTGCTACCCCTGTTCTTTCCTTAACACCAACTCAATAAATTTCAGGTTGTGACCGAGAAATAAATGTCACGTCAATAGCCTTCAACCAGATACCAGAAGAAGGATTATGTGATTGCTTAGCTCAAAAATTAAGTTTCATGTTTTTAATTGGTGTCATATCCTGTCCTGCGTCTATAGGGCTTAAATCAAAGGCCACCGCATTAACCTGGAAGGGAAACATAAGACAACTCCTTTCATCCCCTGCCTCAAATGATTTTATGCTCAACCCTAATTTTTGTTAAGATACTTTTGGACAAAGACAACAGGAAACAGTAAACATGGCAACACCATGGAAATAATTTTCGAATGCACTATTTCTCTCCGTGTTCAAAAAGTGAGTTATACGGGCTTCACAGGAAATTGCTTTATTGTTAAACCCAAGGCAGATGAAAACAGCCTCCCTTTCAGCGAAGTAGATACCCCTCTTCATTTCATGAATCTTGTTTCCAAGTAGACGAAAGCAGTCTCTCTCATCCATGGCCTGGGACTATGGTGCATGTCAGTAGTATATTCAGAGGGAATCAGGAATATCTCACGACTTTGGGAACAAGGACACAATTATAACTGACAACTAGACATCCAGCTTGGCTGCTACAACTACCTAGGAAGATTACAGATGATCCTGAGATGTCTGCACTTAAACAGTTCCAGTGGATGATAAACAACAATACCACAACTCAGCGGTCACCGAAAAAGTCACTGTGACTCGCAGAGTTCAGAAGTCAAGAGTTGGCCAACTCAACCCTTCCTTCTCTTCTTCCCATTCCCTTCCCCATCCCTTCTTCCAAACAAAAAGCTTGTTAGAGGTCCAGAGCCCAGCAGGAAATGTTTTGACGTCCAGTGCCAAACACTAATCCATCACTGAAACCTTTAATATATTTCAAAGTTTTCGATTATGGAAGTAAATAGGGTCTAACAGAAACTACTTTATTGTGGAGAATAAAGACTTAATAATTTGGCTCAGTCTGTATTGCATTTGTTGTACTTCCTCTTGATCAAAGATTACCTTACAGGAGCACATTAAAATCCAAAGATAAAGAAAATTTGCTTTAATTATCATTAAGGTAAAAACTAGCATGAAAATTTTTGTTCCTGTATGTGTTTTGAAAAAAAAAATCAATGAGTTTTCTTAGTAGATTATATAGCAGTTCTTAACTTATCTAGATCCGCATTCCTTCATTTCCTCATTTTCAAACATTCTCTGTTGTTTTGAAATACTTTTTTTATACAGAACCAGATTTGACGTGCTTTTGCGATTACTCAGCTACCCCAAGAATCAGCCATTCTAATCAAATACTAATAAAGAATCTGGAGGAAGTGCAATATAAATGTCTTACTTCATAAAACTGTCATAAAAATGTTAGTTAATTTTGTGATATTAAAATTTGCCAAAACAATACAACCATTTTCAACATATTCTTTTAATGAAGATTGGTGGATTTTCTCACAACTCAGAACTAGTGTGCAGGGTTTTTTGTAGTTATGCTTAGAATAAATAAAAAGTATGTCACTTCCAGTGAATCCCTTTTCTTGAAGTTTTACTAAAGGGCTGAGATAATACTTCAAACACATTTTGGGGGGGGACAATCTTCTTTTGGGCTGCACCGTACATTTCTATTCTGGTCAGTTCCAAAGCCATTTTGAGGTCTCAGCTTTGTCAAAAAAGTCAAAACCAGGTGCCTTTGAAGTCGCTGCTGTGAGCATCGAGACCTTGCTGCGCAGTGGCCCTGACAGCCTGGCCTCCCTTCAGCTGCCACCGACTTCACGCGGACACGCAGAGAACACTCCAAATAGAAGCATCAGATGTCCTTTCGCGGAAACAACACTACCAGAAAATATGCTGACCAAGGACAAACAGCAGCAGAGGGACAAGCGGCCAGAGCACTCGAAACATCTTAACAAGCACTAATTAAATGTTGCTTGAAAAACACGGCTTTAGAAAGCCAAATACAATAACTTCTTACAGATGGTTTTAGGAACTAACAAGACCTGTAGGAAACAGCACATTAAGAGCAGTGTCCCCAAAGTCTCTGCCCATTAGTGCCTGGAGGTGCCGTGCACTTCAGGAAGAAATACTCGGAGCCAGTCTGATGAGAAGCTGGGGGGGGGGTTGTCGTTGTTCTTGTCTCCCTCCGAAGGCTTCTGGGCATCTGTTTTAGCACATTATGCTGTCAATTACTGAATCAGCCTGTGAATTGAGTGTAAAAGGGCCTTAGTGGCCTTGAAAACTATGTTTTCTTACAGGGGCAGAGCCATCTTGGAAAATAAATAATAGCAAACACTGGGAAAGCAGGAGCTGCCATTTGTCATACCAGTGCCGCCTCCTCCTCTTGCAATACACAGGGGCATATGATAACAGTTCATTCCCTGAACAAAGATTCTTCAGTGGTTAGCCTTTGGGCTGCTTTAGAGATGAAATGGTCGGTAAAACAGGTGTGAGGTCCACCTTTCAGAAGGTACAGCCTGCGTGAGGATATTTGCTGAAGAATGGGCAAATGGGTAGCCAGGTGGGTGGATGACGGATGGATGGATGGATGGATGGATGGATGGACGGATAGATGGATGGATGGATGGATGGATGGATGGGAAAATGTGCTGGGGAAAATGTTTCTCAGACACAGCACAAGTAGTCTTGGTTGATATTCATCTGGGATGGGATCCCTGGGCCAAGGACATGAGGAGAAGTATAGCGCCTGATCCTGATGAGATCTCAAGACAAACACGGGGTGGTCCCTGGGCTCAACAGGGGCTTGAAAATGGGTGCTGGCATGGCCATCTGAATCTCAGATGGAAGAACTTGAGTAAAGTGACCCCAATAGGACCTTGAAATCTGTTGAAAATTACTGTGAGAACCAATATTCTTGACAGAATCTGGGAGAAGACTTTTTTGTAATAAAGAAAGGTGTAAGACGAATACATAATTGATTTTCAACATCTACTACAAGAGTAAAGCGTGTGTACCTAACAGACTTTATTTTTAAGAAAACATCTCTTGTTTCTAGGCGTTTGTGTAATGAATGTCCTGCTGACCCAAACTGTGCTTCCCGCTGGCAGGCAGCTTGGCCTCCCGGCTGTTTGCTTGTCTTCTACCCCAGGTTGCCGCTCGTTCAGCTGTCTAATAAAAACACTCTACAGCTCTTCTACACCCACGATGCAGGCTGGGGTGCAGCAGCGAACTATTGAGACAGTGAGACTCAGAGAGGAGGACTGGAGACTGTCAAACCTGTCCTCTCCATCAGAGCTGGTGGAGCTTTAGGAGACAAAAGGAACATTGAACAAGAGTTGTGTCACTCAAATTCTGACAGGTAGAGCTGGTTAGTTGGGAACAATGGAGTCAATCTAGTCACTCGATGGGAAGGTGTGGACAAGGAGTTAATGGAAAAAAGATAAATTCTTACCAACCTAAATATTTTTCCCTAAAAAGAACTGGTTTACTAGGTTTTCTTTTTCTGACCAGTTGCAAGGAATTTTGAAATGACAAGATGAGCCACTGGTCTCTGTCCCACAGAACCATGTGCTCAGCAGCGCCTCATCTCAGCCCCGAAACCAAGACTCCTCACTAGAATCAGTGGCAGAAGATACACTTGCTTGGTGTCCATCTCGTATGTTCACTCAGCAAACATTTCCCAAGGCTTTTCTGTGTCATTTACTGAATAGCTCTGTACATGTGAGTCGAAAAGAAAGGCTCTTGACAGGGCAGTGGCAGGAGAAGTAGTCACTGAAGTTGTCACATCATGAACAGAAGCTTCAGCCTTGCTCACACCCAATAGCTAAAGAAACCAATCTTAGGGCCAAGGAGGTAGCTCAGAGGAATCACACCTGCTCGGCAAATGCAAGGTCCTAAGTTTGATCCCTGGTACTACAAAAACAAACAAACAAAAGAAACCAATCTTAAATATTGAATAGATTCTCTTAGATGACAAACCCAAAACATAAAGAGCAGGTTTTTAAAAAATGATAATAGCAAATAGGGAAATCAATCTTTTGCAAAAGGGAAGGAGACCAAGAGATGGAAAGAGAGGTTGGGAAAGGGATGATAAAAGAATTAAAATGTTATGCACATTCCTCACAAAGAATGTGATCATTTTGTCCTGCAAAAGTGTACTCATAAAAGAATAAAACAGTGTATAAAAGACAAAAAAGAAACCTATTTTTCTCAACTAGGACAAAGTGTTTCAGGCAACGTTGTGCATGAAGAAAGCGCTGGCTGCCATGGTGAGGGGGCAAGGTACATACTCAACAGCTTTCAAGGTTATGTCATTGTCACAATGAATCTTTTAAACAAGACTCATTGTTCCCATGTGACGGACAAGGAAAGTGAGGCTTAAGTAACATCTAGCCAAGGCAGAAAATGGATTCCACCTTCAGAGACAACCGCCTCCGAAGCCCAAAGCACTCACTAAATGGCTCTTCACGGTGTTCGGTTGGTTATAACTGTACAGCTGAGGCCATGTAACAATCAAGCCAAAATCCACGTGATTTTTGCTCACATATCAGAGGTCAGTGCATGCTTTCAAAGATGATGATGATCTAGATGATGATATTCTTTCTAGACGATGATCTTCTTAATATATTTTTAAACACAACATTCTCATGTATTATTCAAAGCTTAGGGTACATGCTTGTGAACGTGTGTGTGTGTGTGTGTGTGTGTGTGTGTGTGTGTGTGTACAGGCGACTGGACCTAGGACCTCATATAGGTTAGGCAAGTGCTCTACTACTGAACTATACTCCCCAACTCTTTTTTATTTGTATTTTTAAACTTTGGGACACAGAGTCACTAACCTGCCCAAGCTAGCTTTGAGCATATAATCCTCACTTAAGCTTTCCAAGTTCCTGGGATTATAGGTAGGAGCCACCAAACTAAGCTCAAATTTTAGGAATATATTACAAACTATGAATCTCATTCTTTGTGTTCTCACTTTCCATCCAGCTTTTCTGCGGAGGGACCATGGATCTGACTTGTCAGGTCCCGAAGGCACTGCCTTTCTCCTCCCAGCAGAAAAGCAGTGCCCTAAAGCAGCCAAGAAGTCCCAGCATTCTTAGCGAGAAGAAATCACTCAGATTGAGACACTAGTAAGGAAGAAGAAAGAATGGAGGCGAAAGGTAAGGACGGAAAAGCAAGCACAGGTGTAGGAGGAAAGGAGAACTTCTTCCCACGTTCCTTGTTAATCCTGACAGCTGTCCCTGCAGTTCCCTCACAGTCGGGTGCCATTGCCTTCCAGCTGGCTACCTGACCACAGGCTCACTTTGTCCCAAGTCCCTCAGGAGAGGGCGGCTTCCAGCAAGGAGTAAATGAGACATATAGGGGCAGAACCCCCGGAGGCCTTGGCTTTGTCTCAAAACACGTGAGCATGGGCCAGCCACAGGCCTCCCACTTTGGGTCTCAGTTTCCTCATCTGCAAAAACGAAATAGTAATAAGGTCCATTTCATCAAATATTGAACATGTAATGGAATCATGTATTTTTAATAGCTTTATGGAGTTATAACTGGCATGTAATAAACTGCACATATTTAAGAGATACTGCATTTGAAAGAGCATTTCTTAACCGTGGATCTCTTCCAGGCCAGGAATCTCACAGTAGCTCCTTAGTTTGTTAACCACTTTCTGTTTGAGTTTTTAGTCTCCTTCACTGGTCTGCACCCTGCCTGGCCCCTCATTTCTCACCATTTTCTAGAGCAGATGCTCTGGTAACCACAGCTAGCCCTCACCACTGCACATTCCTCCACTTGGCTTTTCCCCAGAGTGACAACTCTGCCTCTACCCTACCTTCTCCTGAGTCCCTTTAACTCTGAGCTCCTGCTGGTTGTTCACACTGTCTGAGGGACTGAGGTGTCCTTCTGAGACAGGAAGCCAAGTTCACTGCCTCCACTGCCCCCTAACTCCTACAACGATGTTCCCACGCCAGAACCATAACTCTCGATGCAAATCTTCCAGTTCTGGTGCTCTCTCCCCAGTGAAATTCCTCTTAATTCCCACTAACTATCTTCTTCCTTTTCCCTCCCTCTTACAAGCCCTGTAGACTTTTTCATCTCGTTTAGCATGTGATTTTATTTTGTAACATTCTTATAGGTGCAAGTATCATATACAAAGATGTTTTTCCATATTCGTATAATTCAGAGTAGATAAATTATTTATTGATTTCAGAAAACTACATCAGAAAAACAGATGTGTTGAGAAATTTGCTAAGGAAACAAGACCCACTGTTGTCTCTCAGTGGCATCTGTAATAAGGGGTTGTTGGCCCTGCTGGGAGGACAGCACTATCACGGACAGACTGATTCACGGCTTGTCCAAAGGCAACCACAGGGGAAGCCATGCTCAAGGACATCTTCCTGCTGCCAGGGAAAGACAAGTGTCTCCTAGCAACCAGATTCCAATGGCTTCCTGTCCCGGAGCCTGCTGGTGTTCACTGCTTTGCTGGCCATGGTTTTGCATTTTGGCCTTGCTAGTCATTGTATCTGTTCTAGATTCTGAAACTTTGGGAAATAAAGCCTGATCATCAGACTAAAGTGGAGCTGATACATCATTTTATTCATAATGTGTTTTCAGCAATTGCTTGGTCTTAGCCCAAAAAGGGGGAACATGTTTTTTAGAGATTTTATTTACCTCAAAGCAGTTGGTCTGAAAGATATATAAAAAGGAAAAGCATGCATGCCTCCCATCAAATAATCAAAAAGTACTCAGATCTTTTCCAAAGAGATGCACTATCATTCAAAACCTGTTATAGCAATAAACTTTAACTTGGCAAATTCACAGATGCAGAAAGAAAGGCAAGTCAAATGTGAAGAAAACGGCTCAGGAGCCTTAAAAGTTTTGACGGCATAAAACTGCATGTGCTGCAGTATGGGTTAGCATCTTCTCCTTATGTTCTCTCTAGAGCTTTCAAACGCCAGCTTCAGTGCATACAGTACTACACAGTAGCTTTGCTTTGGTGGGATTGAATTCAGCAGCAGATACTGTATTTTTAGTTTTCTCTTGTTCTTATTATTCATCAGGATAGTAAGTTCCTCATTATTTAAAAATTTGTATTCTTATTTCATAGTGAAATACTTAAAACTAACTCTAAATGTATTTAAATTCCCTCAACTCCATAAAACACATATTTTAAATCTCAAAAAGGAAAACAGATGAGACAGAAAGATTGTGTCAAGTGCAGGTGTCCACGTGTCAGAGAACTGGCAAACCCCACGCTGTTTCCCAGCAAGGCCTCCCAGCCTGGCACTGCCCTTGGTTCCCGGCTTATAGCCCGCTACTTCCGGATTTCTGAGGTAAGCTTGGGCTCTGCAGAATGATGTGTTCTTAGGCAGACGCTTCCTCTCCTCCCTTTTTCCGTCCCTCTGTCCCAGCAGTGACGGTTACAAAGTCATAAGTCTAAGTTTAATTCTAACTCTTCTGTCGGTGCCGAAGTCTCCCTCCAGCTAAGACAGAGCCTTTTCTTCTCAGGAGAAGTGCAGGATTTACAGACGGCTGCCAGGCTCTCACCCTGCCACCATCCACTTACAAAATTTAATTTAGATGGATATTTTATTAGAAGCATGCTAAATGTTCCCTAAGGCTCTCATTGGCTCCTTGGTTCCCTCTTTTGGGGTGCTGTATGATTTATTCCCAGAGCCCTATGGTTAAACTGAAGCTCTGAGACATTACTTTTGTTTACACCCTACCTTGTCCACACATCCAGGCCCTCCTTATTGTCTCAGGCTCATCTGCACTCCCTGAAATGGCCAGGACATCCACCACATATCCCGGCAGAATGATGATCTTGGAAGTTCCTAAGGAGCCTTTGGTTAAGACAAACAACTGCTCTCCCACTTAGCTCTGATTCTGCAGCCTCAATCGCTATGTAAGTCTATTCTCTACATGTCTGAAGGCTGGTTGAAGTGCATTCAGCTTAATCATGTTTTTCCAAAGTGGAGAGGGTACCCTGACTTCCCCACCGGCTCTGTCCAAGAATTTGCTTGTAGGATTGGAATGGGACAGGCAAGACCTGCAGCATGCGCCTGTGTGTCAGCCTCTTGATCAAGATTCAAGACATTGTAGGGATCATAGGTCTGGGTCTCAGCCATAATCATTTCCATTTTTATCACTTGCTTCTGAGGGATCAGGGTCTCTACAGAGTCAAACAATGGGAGGCATGCTGGAGCGTACCAATCGCCCAAGCTCTTCCTTCTCAGAGACTATGTTAAATTTCCAAATATGTTTCTTAATACCTGTGTGATTTAGGAAAGTCGCTTGACTTCTCTGAGCTTTCTATTATTTACCTTTAAAATAGTGATTATGGTAACTACCTATATGAAGTGTCCCGATTGGAGTGCAAACAATGTATGCAAAGAGTTTAGGATAGTGTCTATGACTATGGTGTATCGAATAACAAGTTATAATAAAGTGCTTTGACATACAAAGTATATTAGATTATTGGTTATCTGGACAAATAAAATAAATAAAATTTGGACTCTGTTTTCTCAAAACTTAATAACCCACTTACTAGGTAAAGAAACCATATGAAAACCCACAGAAGTAAAAGAAGTTGAAAGTCAGCCCTCCCACATGCTGTCCAAGGTCAGCAGAGTCAAGTCCCTACCTAAGACCATCATGGCCTTCATGATTGTCCCACAAGCCACCCTGATCCATGAGGACAGTCAAGAAAATAGCACTCACCACATACCCAACCAATATATGTGCCAGACCCTCAGCTAGGGGCTGGCTATGCCAGTTTGCCTGGGTTTGGTTTCGAAAGTACTCAAGGTCTGTTTGAGGCCTTCCATAGGAATTAGCACTTTTACTCTTCACAAAGCTAGGAGGGACTGCTGACATTAACCTCATCTCACAGACAAGAAACTACGCAAGGAGAGGTTAAGTGACACGTTCAAGGCCACAGAATGAAATCAGAATGAGCAGAGTGGTGGTATCACCCAGGTGACTCCGCCCTCTTCCTCTGGCAGCACCTGGCCTGATGAGGGCCTTTCATGTCCCTGCCTTGGTTCCTCTCTGCTTTTCCATGAGGGGTTTCCTGAATGATAGGGTCAGGGATTCATTCACTCATTCCTTTCCACACAAAAGCCTTCAGAACGGTCTGAAATGTCCCTGTGCACAAGAGGTAAACCTCTGCAACTGTGACATCAGTTATCATATTGAAGCCAAACTCTGTCTTCTTGAATAAGAACTAAAAACACTCAGGTTCATTAAAATAGCTACCTTCAGGGAAGCTTACTGCCCATAATTTAATAAGACTGATTTGTAACTTGCAAACTGTTGCACCCTTTGAAGTATTACTGACACAATCTATTTATAAAATCAAGCTGTCACTTTATAGCAGAATGAAAACTGCTATGTTCTTCTTGATTCCTGCTCTTGGCATAAAGTGGCTTATGGCAAACACTGCGAAATTTGGAGGGCTACAGTGTGAGTCATCTTCTCTGCCTCTTGCATTAAGAGATAAAGAACACAGACAGACAGTAATGGAAGAAGAATGCTCCCTCAGAGCCTAATATCACTTCCTTCCTTCTTTCACTGTTGGAGAATTTGACAAAGAGAAAAAAAAAAACCTGTCATATTTTTGCAAATGGAAAACATCATAAAAAGAAAAATGAGCTCCAAAATAGTTTCGGCACATAAATCTTTTCAAGGGATGGGGGCAATCCTTCATTATGCTCTTCATAGAACCTACACCCTCACAGGCACACAGCAGGCAGCAAACCAGGTGCTACGTAGTGTTCACGAGTGGCAAACGACATACAAAAACCAAAACTGCTCCCCTGAAGTTGAAATCAAAGAGCCCCAAGAGCAGCCTTCCGTGCCTGAAAGCGGGAGAACTCACGTGTGTGTGATGGAGGCCGTCCAGAGGGAGGCTCGTGCTTCCCAGGGGCTGTGTTAAACAATGACAGATTACAAAAATCCCAATGTGACGTATGGGGACATAACGCACACACATGTGCGCTCTCTCTCTCTCTCTCTCTCTCTCACACACACACACACACACACACACACATGCTTGTGAAAACAACCACCAAAGTCCTCTGAAGCCAAAGTTTTAGGGGAACACGTGTTATGGATACAGCAACAGTCATTTCAAAATTACTGCATTTATGAGTCCATTCCTCATCTGTTACCACGCTGGCGCGCTCTTTAGGAAACAGAAGAGAGAGAGATCTACGAAGCTAAAGACAGAAAATTTCATTATAAAACAAAGCCACCCACCTTGCTTTCGGGCTCAGGAAGTACATGGCCTTCTTTTGCAGCAAGAATGAATTCAACACCAGTGTGTTACATGATCGTGCATCTATTTAAAAGAAAAGGAAATTGTTTCTTTCTTTTTTTTAAAGAAAAGCTGCAGCATCTCAGTCCTTAGTACAAGACTTAACCAAAGAATCAAAAATCTAAGCAACATAACGCAGCACGTACTGTGCCTCTCTGGTATGAAGCAGAAAGCAGAGTCCTCAGATCACTGGTTCCTCTTTTGCAAAACAAAACAAAACAAAACAAAAAAAACCAGAGCAAGAGGCAGAGTTGGCAAGAGAGAAAGGACACAAAGCACCTTGTGACCTCGGGGGTCCCTCGCGATGCCTGCAGTGTGGGCTGTAGAAGTCCATGCTCAACACCAGTGTCAACACCGCTGCTTAAATGGCACAAAGTACTTAGAAAAGAGAAAGTGACTGACGACGGATGTGCTGAGCCAGCCCCACTGCCACCAGGAACAGCCTTAAATGCCCACACAAGGAGAATAAAAAGAAAAGCACATTTTGCAATAGAATAAATTCTTTCTTTTTATTGAGACCGCGGAAAGTCACATGACCCCCGATGTAGCCTTTTAGGAAAGCAACCGAAATGGCGAAGAAAGGGAAGAAGGCAGCGGGGGCAGCCTCCTTCCTCTGCAGCCCGCAGTCCGTCCTGCCCGCATCCGCATCCTTGTGGGCGCATCTGTGGAGCTATTAAGTGGGATAATCCCTCTGGCCTTTGATACATTTCTGGACATGATTATTTCATTACTCGCAGTATATCAGTAGGATCATAATAAAAAGGACTTCTGACAACCTGCCAAGAGTTTTGTGGCCTTGTAAACACAAAAGTGCTCTAATAAAATTTTATTAAGTGTTAAAAAGTCATAAAAAGTGAAATAACATAAACTACAAAATTTACTGTCCTCAGCAAATGCTGAAAATATCGTCCACAGTAAAATTAAATTAGCATGTAATAGACAGAGAAGCAGTGTGGAGTGGATTTAAAAGAGGATCCGGGGAAAATGACACTGTAACCCCATCCAGGGTCACGGGGATTTAATTCGGATTTTTCCCTCTACATGTGAATAAATGTGCTGATTACAGACGAGAGCTCCGGGGTTACCGGAGTCTCACACATCGTCAATACTTGGGAAGAAATAATATATCGCAGATCGGAGGGCGCGACGGGAGAGGCGCGGGCGTCGGGGGAGGCGGCGAGGGGCCGGGTGTCCACTAGGGCGCGCTGCGAGACCGGGAATCCACGCCGGCGCCCACGCCGCCCGCGCCCCGCGCACCCTCGCCGAGCCCCCCTCGAAGTCATTTTTACAGTGGAGTCCCCCTTCCCCCTCTCCTGTGACATTTTTCCAAATCGGAAGAAAATGAAGTGTAAGTCGAGCTTTGCCGCAGGCAGTTCCTGGTCCCCGCTTGCAGACTGGGAGCGCAGGCGTGGGACGCGCCGTCCCGGGGCGACGCTGACCCCGAGGAGCGGGCCGTGCCCCGTCCGCGGCCGAGCGCCCCGGCACCGGCCGTCCGCGCGGAGAGGCCGCCGCGCCCGCCGGGCCGAGGTCCAGCCTGCGCGGGCCGCGGGGCCCTCGGAGGCGCCGGGAGCCGGGAGCCGGGAGCCGGGCGCCGGCCGCGCGGGGTCAAGTGCGCTCGCTCCGCGCCGGGCGCCGCGGCCCGGGCCCGAGCGCTCCCCGCTCGGCCTGCTCCGGATTCGGGCCCCGCGGCCCGGGACCTCCTGCCGCCTCCCGGCCGCGCTGGGTCCCGAGAGGCGCGCACGGGGAGCGGCTCTCCCCGGCCCGGCGCGGACGCTCCGCGCGGGGCCCGAGCTCCGGCCTCCTCCGCGCCGCCGAGGCGAGCAGCACTGGGCAGGAAGCGGCCCGGACGCGCCGCCGCCCTCCGCGCGAGCACGTCTCCCGCCGGAGCCCCGCTCCCGAGCCCGCGCCGGGCCGCGGAGGGGGCTGCGGGGCCTCGGAAGGCTTTGGCTTTTGATCGCCGGTCACGGTGGCCGCGAAAGACGGCGCCTCGCGGCGGAGCGGCCCGCCGCGTCCCCCTCGCAGCCCGCAGCGACGCGGGCGCTGGCGCTCCCTCCGGAGAGCCCGTCACCCGCGGTAATTGGAAGTTAGTGAGATGGGAAATAAACGGGCAGTGGCGCGTTTCATGGCATCATTTCTCCTCAGGGATGGCCAAGCTTTTAAGCTGCGTTTAAGAATTAGCCACATTTTGGCCAGAAAGTCAATATTTTTAAGTAGACTCGCTACTAAAGCCAAAAAAACAGGTAAGTAAAGGTTCCCACTGCGCGCCTCCAGCTTCCCCTGGAGGTTAGAACGAGTCACCGGGGCGAGGGCGCTTTGCAGTTAGAAATTTCCGGAGAGCGAGAGCGTTTGATTTGAAGGTGGCCCGGCTGACGTTCAAGGGCAAATGGAGTCTCCCAGGATCGCTCGAGAAGCAAAGTTCACTTAATGTTTTTAGCTTCAAGTAGATCCAACTTCCGCGGAGATTATAACCTCATGTTTTCGATGCATTTGTTATAAATTGTGTGAGAAAAGTGTTTAACACATTTTAAATGACTATTTAGTCATTTGCAAAGTACTATGTTGAATTCGAAACAGGCTGATAAAGCGGGGGTTAAGAAACCGACAAGTCAGTTTAAATGTGGTTTGACCTTTGCTATCAAAGGCGTTGGGAGCGATAGAAAGGGAATCAAAAGGAATGGATGTAAATCATAAAGTTCCACGCGGCTGCCCCGCGGTGGAGCGGACAGCGCAGGACTTGCCCGGGAGCCGCTCTGCAGACCGCGGGACGGAAGTCAGGGCCGCCTCGGAGGCCGGGCGCGCTCACGTGCAGCGCAGGAGCAAACTTTTACTGCGGACCATGTTTGCAGTTGTTCAGGCTAACAGTTGTCACGTTGAAAAATTGACGGTAAACATTTCTTCATTGATTGTCTGATATATGATGGCTGTGAGTAGTCTTTTGCAAATCTGAAGTGAGACTAACACAACCTGACTCAAGGAATTTAATGGAGAGACGAGAATTTCAAAGCTTATAAATTCAGTCTCTGTAAAATCATGAGATCACGTGTTCTTGTAAAGAAACTTGGAAATTTACACATCTAAATGAACGTAAGATCAGAGTGTAAAGTACTTCTCTCACACTATTCCTCCTTCCAAAAATAAAAAATCTAGAATCCACCGTTGGCACTACAGCCATGCTATAGCCAAGTATTTTAAAAAATACACAGTTCTGCTAAGATAGTGAATAATTTTAATGCATTCTGAAGCAAGTAATTTTTATCAGACCCTTGTGTGTTTAAGGGATTTGAAAAGGCAAGTTTGGAAACACATTTTATTCCTGAGATTGGTGACCATTAAAACGTGCAAGTGATTATACTAAGAAGTAGGAGTGGTTTTTTCCCAGCAGTTATTTAAACTGCGAAAAATTGTGTGTGTATTTTAGTTAGTTCTTTGCTTTAAGAAGTTCCAAATATTTACTCGCATCAGCTATATGACAAAAAATACTGAAATTTTACCATCCATTTTAGCATATACCTTAAAAGCTTATGTGTCTTTATTAATCTTCTCTCAATAGACATGTAATAAATTTGAACATGTAGCTTGTTGGCAAAAAACAATTTGTTTATCTACCTTGACATTTATTCTGGTTTCACTTTTTTGTGTACACAAATTGCTATCAAGTTCAGTTTGGATATGACCATTTGGAGGAAAATTTTAAATACAGGGAGAGTTTTATAAGGAAGAACATTCATTAAAGTTTGAAGTAACTAATAACCAGCTAAAATTCAATCAGGTAGTGTAGCATTGACTTTCTGGATTATACATTTAGAAGCAGTTTGGTACACAGAAAGGATTTTCTTGTGTTCTATTTATGGATATCTAAATTATCCTGCCTCACAACTCCAAAACTCAAAACCACATGCTAAGTTTATGTATTTTGAAGGTGACTATGGCTAAGAATATGAGTAGACTGGTTTTATGAAAATAACCGAGCATATGAAACCACATGTTAAAATAGAAACTCAATTTTAGTTTCTGACAGAAGTCTTGCAGCCAATTTATCCATTTTCCAGATCAGTTTTAAAACAGCATTAAAAACTCCTTTATCCACATTAGAAGTTCATATTTAAGTTTCCTTAACTGCAAAATCACTCAGAAACAGTGTTTTATGTGAAGGGCCTTTTGATGTGTTGGTACCATCGATGACATATGAATGTATAAAAAGCTTGTTTAAAAACCAGTAAAAGTGAGGAAATTCCAAGTCAAGCTAGCTAATTCCATTCATAATTCATCCGGAGTGCCTGCCTTAGGAAACTTGCAAACAGTTTATAGCTATACGTACGAAATAAGATGACTTGCTTTGTAAGTGAGAAACGGTTCGTTTTGACCTTGCTGCTCAGAAAGGCTTAACTTGATAAAAGTATGGAATGTAGGTTAAGCTTTTTGGTTTCCCAGGAATTTTCCAATCTCAACCTTTCCTGGATTTTCGCTGGTTGAGAATGTAAACACAGAAGGACAACTTTTTTGTTCTGAGGGGGGACTGGCTTTCTCTCATGCATTTCCTTCTCACTTACACATTTGCCCACTAATTCTGCGTCCTGGCGGTCAGAGTGGCCCTGCAAAGGGAAAACAGCCTGTGCCATTTCTCTGCCCCTTTCCTGTCCCCACCCCCCCAGCCCTCCCTTTATTCTGAGCGAATTGGACAAGAATTTAATACTGACACATGGCTCAAACTGCTACATCCACAGCCTTAAGGACTTTGGGAATTGGCAAGCTATTCATAGACTTTGCATTCTGAGCTGGGAAAAACAACGGGGAATCCCATGCCTTGATCCTGGGGAGCTTCCAGCCTCCCTCAGACCTCACGTCTCCTCTCGTTCGTCCATCTGTTTGTTTTCCAAGGCTGCACTGCAGTCAGATGCCTTCTTTTGGTCTTGATGTTCAGGAAGTCTTTAAAACTTTTTCGTGGTGTTCCCTAAATATACTGAGGAACAGTAATTTGAAACCAGACTAATTTTAAGGTGAAAACTGTCCCAGAGAGAGTCTTTACCCAATAACTCCAGTCTGAACTCAAGTGACTTTTAAAAAATTTGAAAACGTGGCTTTCCGGTGGAAAAGGCTGCTGTGTGCTTAGAGGAGGGATCCGCAGGACCAGTTAATATCCACCGAGCACGCTCCATTAAACTGGAACAAACATGATGCGGAGTGACTGGCTCCCTATTTTCCTGAGTGTAGGTTCTTCTGTGTTCTTACAATTTAACGTTTGAAGGGATTTCCTGTCTTTGAAGTACAGCAGTTTGTCACCTGTTTGGCTCGCCTCCTTAAAAGCTGAGGCTCTGTGCCTGCTTTGAATGACTTAGCGACTCCATGTTCCTTGGCTCGGGTTTGCCAGCACGGTGAGTGCAGTGGGACCTGCAGCTGTGGGACTCTCTCCTCCACAAGTCAGCGCCTGCACATTCCGGGTTTCAAGCTTCATTCCTCTAGGTCAGAAGCCTAAAAGAAAAGCCCGGGGCCCTACACTCACCTGGTAAAGCCATAAAGAGGAAAGCTTTCATAACAAGGGGCCATATATCAATGTTCATAGCTCTTTAGAACTGGAGTAACTAGTGTTCGAGCCTCAGAGCCTCATGCCAGAGCAAAGTACACCAACCAGTGCCAAATGTGTCATAGGGGATGAAACCAACTCGTGTCCCTTTCAAACTGCAGTTTGACTTTTACTTAAAAGATGCCTCCTGTTTCTTCATATTTTATAATATAGATCCTGCACTTAAATGTTTCAGTGAAAATTTGCCCACTTAAAAGAAAGCATCATTCACAGATACCATAATAGAAAACAATTCCAAATTGTTTTTAAGAATGATAAGTAAGCTCATTTTTTGTCAAGTCACACAAGTACATGCAAAGTACGTTGTAAACTGTGACACCCTTGTAAATGATAGCAGTTGTCCAGTATTTAAATAGTTCTATTTCACTTTACCACATCCACCACCCCTTCTTGTGTTCCCACTGGAAAGAATTACCCTGTCCTAGGTTGGACAACTCAACCATTGTTTTGAAAGACTGAGCGTAAAGGCAACTTTGTATTGTGAAACCTTCATCAGGAGTGTTTCCATCTAAATATTCAGAATGGAAATGAAGATTCGTGTGTACAGGAAATGAAGATTTTCTGGTAAATTAGCCTGAAGATATGGCGGTAGAGAGAGAACTTGCTAGCACATGAGAGGCCTTGGATTAGACCCTGAAAGCACATAAAAAATAAAGAGTTATAAATGAATGTAAGCAATCAAGGATAGATTACAATCCAGTGCTGGTTTAAGATCACGATTCAATATAGAAGAAACTACACATAAATTGTGTCAGAAGGAGTGTCAGCCTGAATTGTTTGCAATTCTTTCACAATTAATTAGAATGTAATTTTGATGCTCATGCATTTTCTTTTTCTGGATAGTGATCGCATTGACCCATTTAATTTATGTGGGAGAAATTGTAGCCTTGGTAACAGACATAGCCCTCCTGACTGGTGTCCAGACACTAAGCAGGTCACTTTCTAGCCAATAGCATGTCAATCATGTGAGGAACACATGTCAGCGAAGCTTCCCAAAATGTCCATCCCAAGACCCCATCTCTTGTGCTTCTCAAAGTAGGTAGTGATGCTACATCCAGCCAGAAGAATAGACTCTAGACTTCTGTATTTGTCTCAAGTGTTTTGGAGATGCTCTTCCTAGTGCCCTGTGCCTGGCGACGGGAAGCCACCTCTATCAGAATGGATTCTATAGCTACCAAATGAAAACACGTACTGCTGCACCTTTTACATGGGGAAATGTTCCCATCATTCTTTGAGCACATCACAGATGATATGAGAACAAGACAAGTGGGAATGGGGCATAACAGAACAGCTGAAAATCCCCACAAATCACAGTGCTTAAAACCATTCTGATGTCACCCAGCTGCTCTGTTTTTTTTTTTTTTTTAATTGTCTTCAGTGAAACTCCAAAAATCCCATAACATCTACCTTAAAAGCACCAGGAGTGTTTTAATTGGGTAATAACCATCCATATTTTCCTTCTGATAAAAGGAATTAAGAATGAAATTTTATGATGATTATAAACTGTATTATTGACCCAAGGGATAAGAACAATTATGAAAAAATATGTCCTATGTATTTGGCATGAGTATGAAGTTAGACTTTTAAACCGTTTATCTTAAAAGCCCAACCATCTTATTAAAGCTAAAAAATAATATTCATATGATTACAGGGCAACTTATAATTGTGATTGATATTATAGCATCAGTATTGTAGCAGGGTTCATGCCAAACACAGAAACTGACTTCATCTTTGCTTAATAGGTTTATGCTAACGATACTCCATCAAAAAGATGAGAGGTGGTAAAAGACTTTGTGTACTGTATTTTGAGTTTTTTTCCTTTCTCTTTTCATTAAAATTACTAATTAGGAAGTGATTTTTGAAAAAGCTGGAAACTCGGTGAGCCTTTACTGCTAAATGTGAGAGGAGCTGATTGAAAACATTTAATATCTGGTCATTGTTTGAGGACAAGTTCAACTTATATAAAAGTGAGTGAGGCCCAGGTATGGGATTTGACTTTGAGAGCAAGAATATTTCTAGCTTGAGTTTCTAGCTACCTGCCAGGCATCAAGATCAATTATGCCTGAGACAAAAACCTTTGAATGTATTTAAGATAATCAGGGAAATGGAAGATTAGTCAGCATTTTACTTCTGCTCAATTCTGCAGGGCCCTAGTAATTGCCGTCCAAACTAACAGTGTATTAGGAAACTAAGCCCCTGAAAGTAGATGTTTGCCGTGAATAGTTCATCCCGCTTGAGTATTAGACCCGCCTCTGTTATGTCTACATAGAGACACTCAGATCTAACCCCTGCCTGGGGTCTGGGTTTGTCTGGCTTCACTTTGTGACCTCTGGCAAATTTCTGAACAAGTTTTCCCATTAGTAAGATGAAGGTAATAGTTAATGCCTGTCTGAAAACTTCGTATGAATAGTAAATGGCATACTGTCTATAAAATACTGTGAACATATTTTGCAATCTGTACCCCTTGAAGTTACTGAGGGGTAAACAAAACTGAATATTTGTTTTTACAATTTTGAATCTCTTAACATTGTAGAGTTGGTCACAGAAAAGAGAAAGCATCTAAATTCATGGCTATAGTACTTCATTTTGTTTACAGTCTGAAACACAGCCCTGAACTCAAACTTGAGATTTCAGTGTTGATCAGCCCTCTTCCCACCACGACCTAAAGAAAAATTATTTTCAGGTAGTACACAAGTGCTTGCATCTTTTCTTTCCAAGTGATAACCTTTAGCAGATAAATCAGGCTAAATATTAACATACAGGTCCGAGGATTTAGCTCAAGTAGTATCATGCCTACCTTGGAAACACAAGGGCCTGAGTTCTATCCCCAGTACTACAAACAAAAAATGCTAAAAAAAAAAAAAAAAAAAGACACAGAGGCCCTGAAGTATACTATATTCATGAGATTAGGGCTTGCTAATTCATTTTGGAGCCTATATGGAATGTAAAAAAGGGAAAACATGTTTTTTTTTCCTTTAAATTAAAAAAAAATTCTTCTGGGAAGTGACTTTTCTATACAAGATTCATTCCATAATTAGTTTTTATGGCCAAGTTATAAACTCTTGAACATAAGAACCCAGAATAGAAATGCTGATGCCCCTATAACACGAGCTGTGTGATGGCACCCCCGCGTGCTGTGACTGGTACACGAAGCAAACTTTTGGGTAATTGCTACGGAGTTGGGTGGAGGGGACAGCTGTGAGTCTGTGGTGTGAATGCACTGTACCATCTGACAGACTGCTTGCTGCAGGTCAGCTCTGTTTAACCTGCTCGCTCTTGTCTCTGTCAACAAGGCCTTCATAAAACATCAGCACATGTTCACTGGAAACAGTTTACTGCAGTTTCCTGAGATTTTGAACTTAGAGGTAAGAGATTATACCGTTTTATGCTCATCCATTTAATAGTCTTTGACAGCCGACGCAAGACTGTAGGAATACACAAATGAAGTAAACATTACGAATCTGTTTATACTCTCACAATCGGGACGAGAGGGAATGGGAACGCTAGGCTTTGATATCATGCTCTAGAACTACAGCTGTTACTGTATATTTCACCCATCATTCTAGATATCACAGTAACCACAGTGAGGTTTATGTAATTTATAGAATTTGGCCAAATTTGATTGCAGGTTCCTTTTGAGGTCCTAATGAGTGTTCTTGAGGCAGTTGCTTGATTTTGGGTAATATTTTAAATTAGTTCTTAAGTTTGTTTTTTTATGAATGTTGACCATCTTAGAGAACTTTTGTTTTTCGGCTCAAATCATTCAACTAAATATTAGATTATAATTGTAAACCTTGGTTCTTCCCGACTCTCCCTGGTGACCCACGATGTCCCTATGTGACTCTGAAGACCCATTCTTCAGAATGGGTGTTAGGGTCTTTTCAGTGATCTGTATCTATATTAAGTGGTACATTTTAGGGAACCATCATATATCTCATCCTTTGTCTAGGTAGGTGAGTTGTGGGGTCCTGGTTAGCAAGAAAAGGACATTCTACTTCAAGCAATAAAGTAATGATATTCAGGAAAGTAGATTTTAAAGAGGTAAAGTGTACAGTGTGTACCTTAGACTTCAGGAGATCAAAGGAAAGAAATATCTACAGGGACAGAATGAGCTGTGTGGAGGTTCCCTGGAGGAGGTGGACTGTGCAGAATTTGTAAAGGGCAAGCAGCTTTGGCTGGATGCAAAGAACAATACCAGCAAGGAACACCTGGTAGGGGAAAGAGCAAAGCCCAGGACGGGCTGAGTGTGTTCCCAGCCCTGTAAGGATCGCAAGAGATTGCTTCATTTCTCCCTGTACGGTATCTCTTCTCATTTGTCTAGGTTGGCCAGTTGACATCTTAGGCAGCCTGTGCATATGAAGGAAGACCTATCTCTCGTAGTTTTTTATGGGACAAATACTTAGGAGAAAAATAAGCAAGGAATGAGAACAGAAAATGTCTGGTACAGCAAGCTCTTTAGGTAGGCTGATCAGGAGAGATCTTACTAAGATTTCAACAGAGACTTGCAGCAGGTGGAGAGAAGCAAGAAGGCTGAGGAAATAGCAAGTGGAAAGACCCGACTGGTGTGCTGTAGGAATGCCAAGGAGGCCAGTGGGTCTGCCCGACAGAGCAAGAGGCTGGGATGGGAGGGAAGAACACTGATGCTCCATGTAAGGAAATGACCGTGGAAGGAATGTTATTTGTTATTCTTCAGCATGCCTGCTTTAGACTGGGAGACCCATGTACACAGACAAGGTTGTGTCCTCTTGTTTTAAAGACTTTAACATGACAGTTATAATGATTTAAAACAACACTGGTAATTCAACATGGTACGAGTGCTCACTTTCATAAGCTTATTGAGTTAAAAAGATTATCAAGCAATTGAATGCCATCTGAAGTCAGGGATTTTAACTAAATGCAGACATGCCACATGGGCCATAGGGAACATGAACCCACTTGCTGTGTCTTTGTCGGAGACTTATGTATGGAGGTAAAAGGGATTAACTTCAGTTGCCAAACACTTTAAAATCCACTTTTATAGTGGAAGGTAGAGACTGAATGATTGCCTAATAAAAACACAGAATATAGTTGTGATTTTGTTATAGTTTGATCCAGCTAGCCAAGGGCCTTGTTCTAGCTAGCCAAGAGTTGCTGTAGTCTTGATAAGATGTTTTGACTTTTTTCACTTTTACAGTGGTGTGAAAATGTACCCACAACACCATTCTGTTCTTCATTTTCAGCGCCATATTCAGTAAATTTGACGGTATATAAAACGGCTTTGTCTTGGATAATGTTGTCCAACTGTAGACCAGTGCAAACGTTCAATACACATTTATGGTAAACTAAGCTATCATGTTTCATAGGTTAGCTGTAAGTTATTCAATGCATTTTAGACTTGATATTTTCAATCGTGATGGGTTTATTGGTATATATACCTATTCTCAGTAAAAAAGCATCTGTATCAGTATAATTGGCAATTGAAGTAACTATTTCATCAGGGGATATTTAGCACCATAGACTGAGCAGAGGGAGCATATGAGAGTACAAGACTTAGATGGCGGATTCAAGGGAAGAATTTCTTTCTTGTTTTTGTTCTTTTTTAAAAAGTTTTTTGAGGAGGCTAGGCTTGAACTTGCAGCAATCCTCCTGCCTCTGCCTCCTGAATGCAGGGATTATAAGGAATTTCTTTCTTAAAATACCTGTCCATACCATAGCTACAGACTCCAGAGCTCATGACTCACATGAGTCCCACAGATCCCTCCTGTGCAGGACATCTGGCCCAGGCTAATGGTGCAGAACATCACTCAGCACGGCTGCTGGCCCCCCAGACCACCCGTCCTCTGTCAGCACACACACCACCCACACCAGCTTCCCTTCTCTCAACACTTGGCTGCAAGCCAACTGCAGACCCCATGAGCAGAGGATCAGGCAAACATAAAATAAGATCTGGACCAATACCACAGCCATGAAAGCCATCAGAGTGGTGATGAGGACAACGTTCCAGCCTACGACTCTGTCACACCAAAGAAAAACAATTCTTCATTATATTTGTCCAGAATCTAGGTCACATCAAAATTCTCTGACCAGCCTAACACATGAGATGGCTGAGAGAATATAAAAGCACAAGAGAAATAAATGTTAATATACATAGAGCTGTTTCTGCCCATGAACTGGTCACAAGGAAAGAAGGTAAAAACAAACAATGCAGAGGCACAATATGAAGTAGTTATTAGTGTCTCTGCTGACCTATGGCTCAATGACAGTTTATGAGGCATTGACTTCCTCTCAAGATAATGTTATCTCTCTGGCGGGGGACTGAAGGTCTGAGTCTTTCCTGTTTTCCTCCACCTTTTGTCATTGTGGAAGTAGTTGAACCTCTTAGTTTGGTCTGAAATCCTATAACATAGAAATGTTATCAAACTCCATTGTGCAACTGGGTCAGTACCAGCAAAGTGCAGGCCTTCTTCAGACAAGGCCTGCACGTGCCTGTATGCCATGGACCACGGTTTGCCGGGTTTGATTTTAAGGCATGCACACTCGGGGGGTCTCCAGTCCCAGGTTCCAAGCCCTGGTTGGCAGAGCTCTGCTTTCATGAACATGGCCCTCGGGTCGGTTCAATTTCCCATGTTTCAGTACCTCCCTGAGTGTAACCTTATCTTTCCATTTTGCACGCATGATGGATCTGAAAGAGTACAGGTGAAGTTTGTCTTTGACTCGACAGCTGGCTGACTTTGAGCTTTCACAGTCACAGAAGAAAAGCCCCAAATCTCAGCTTTTCTTATCATTTAACTTTTTATGGAACAGTCAGAGTGGGTGAAATGCTAATATGGTTAGATATAGTTCTGCTAAAGTTATAATGACTTAAATATTTATTCCACCCTTAATGTAAGTGTTAAGGGATATAAGTGGTAGACATAAGGCATCTCTCAAACACTTGAAAGTAGGGCAAATGTTTGACCTCTAAACATTAAATTACTTAAATAAATGTATACTAGAAGGAGACAAAATGTTCCCATATTTTTTGTGAAAAATGATTCAGAAAAACTAGTATAGCTCAAGGTCAAGAAGAACTCAAATCCTGCAATGCTTTTCAAATTTGGGACAATCTTTAATAGTCACAGTATCAATTTAACTTTATTTACATTTGCATTTCTTCAAACTATAGCACTCTCCTGCCACTCCTAGAGTTTTCTGGATTTTGTTTTATTTTTAAAGTCATATTCATTGGTATTATAAACAACCAGTTTTCAAATCATAAGTACTCAGGGGATACAGCATGGCCCAAGGTAAAGAAAGTATGAGACCTTGGGTGATCTGCACTGCAACAGAGTACTCAGAGAGGCAGGGTTTGGGGATTTTTCTAAAGCTGCCCAAGACATGGGTGCTCCAATCATCAGACACTCAGTAGAAGAATGAGACAGAGACAGAGAGACAGACAGAAAAAAGGGGGCAGAGACAGAGAGATCTTGCCGCATCATCTTATCTATCCTTAACACAGTCCCCGTAGCGTCTTTAGTCGCATTCACTCTCCCTTGACAGATTTCTAAGTAATAACCCAGCTTCTTAGATACTGTGATCTTAGGAAGGTGCTGCCACAGGTGGGAGAAAAAGTATTTTACAACCTGGAAAGGGCTATTCACCAATATGGACAGCCTCCATTTATTTATTTATTTATTTTTTGCTATCAGTTTCTTGTGAATGAACTGGATGAGTATGATCACTTCTGAATTTCTTGAAAAATCCCTGTATCCAGCTAATAGCTTTGTTACTCACTAGATTATAAACTTGGACTAGGCCCAGTTTCTTCATTTACATAACAAGAATACTTGTCATGGAATTGCTGTTGAACATTGAAGACAATAATGTGTTCAGTGCTTGCCACATCATAAGCATTCCACAAATCTTGATATTCAATTTTGTTTCTATAATGATTATTTCAGAAAGCCACACATACCATAATTTATAATTTCTTAGAGTTTCTCAAACCTGTTTCTCAACAGGCTGTTGTTCATAAAACAATGTGTTGTTTCCTTTTCTTCATCACTGGAAAGATGCAATCAGACACAGCACTCACCTTGAAAGACCCAAGATCAGTGTAGTACCTACTTTAAGATCTTTGCTTCCTAATATTGGTTTTTGCTATTGATACAATTACCCGGTTAATCAAAGTTATAATGTATTTTTTTTCCTCTGGAAGATGATCAGAACACTGTTAACTGGTTTGATTATTTGCACTGTCCTATTTCCTGTACAAGACCAAATCTGCATGAGTGATATTGAGTTGGGAACATTAAAACATCAGCTCTATACTAAATGAAAATATTTGACCATGTTAACAATGTCTGAAACATGTGTCATACATTTAAAACTGCATTATGCTTTCCAATAAATAGACCTAAAGAGAAAAATATCAACATTTAAATTTGTCTTCATGACATTCAAGGTACAAATATTGTGCAAATAATGAATGTTCTGATGCCAGTCTCACGTGGTAGAAGAAACAAGAAATCGTGCAGTAGGGATGGCTTGTACTCATAGTGCCCCATAACTGCAGGGGCACACAGGAACCCAGTGGATGCCTGGTGCCAAGGGCAGTACCGAACCCTATGTGCATGCTATTTTTTCCTCTTTATATATACACAGATTAAATGCCTTTTTCTATTTTAACTAAGCACTTACTATCTACCATGGCTATAACTTCTGCAGTTTGAAGGGCGACTGCAAAATTAATAAGAATTGTTTTTTTTTTCCGTCTTCTCAATTTCATGGAAAGAAGATTCAGTCCTGCCATAGAGCTTAGCCACCTCAGCATCCATTTTTTCTTTCAGTCAGGAACTTCTGCCTTTACACTTGAAGTGCTTTGTGGTTTTTCTTTGGCATCTCTGAATTACCATCATCAGTCTTCTGTGCTTTGAAACTATTACTGAGTAAAGTGAGCACAGAAGCACTGCAACACTGAGGGAGTCCAGTGACCGAGATGGCTGTAAGTGACCACAAGAAGGGTGGCATGCACCTATGTACCCTAGACAAAGAATGATTTAGGTGTGGCAGGACAGAGCAGAATAAGATTTTATCACGCTACTCAAAATAGTGCACAATTTAAATATGAATTGCTTATTTCTGGAAGTTTTCATTTGATGTTTTTGATGGGAGTTGAGTAGAGATAACGTAAACAGCAGAGAACAATCTGTAGATGAGGGAGACCACTGTTCTGTGTCCACCTATAAACCCTGTGCAGTACTGCCCCAATGAGGAAGTCATGACTGACTTCTCGGTCACAATGCTGATCCTGTTTCCTTTGAGTTCTTTTCTTCTGTCTCCCTTTAAATGACACAGCACTGCCTGATTCCTACAAAAGATTCAACAGCAAGAAGATTGCCTTTCTTACATGAGTCTTGAACTAGGAGTCATATCTTGCCTCAGACTCTGACTTGGGGAGTAGCCATACACAGAAACTACTTCCGAAATTAATGTTCCCTGAGAGTGTAAGCACTAACTTCTGGAAGAAAGGGTCAGAGGAATAACAGGTGGGTCTTTTGTGGGACTGGACTCAGAATATCTTCCAAAAGACTTGGTTTTTAAATTTCTGGGATAAAAGAGAAATCTGAAAATAGTATCAGAAAAGTCTGAAATACTGAAGGAGAATGCTTGAGCTTGGGTTGGTAGACTGAAGTCAGATTATACTTTTTAAAAATATTCAGCTGTAGTTTTGATCTATGACTTTGGGTGAGAGGCACTACTCATATTATAACTTTCTCTTCTTGAAGTGAATTTAATGTTGCCTCCTGTACTGGACATGAAATTATAAAAGTGAAATAAATGCTGATATATGTGAAAAATGAAAGAAAACCTCTGTGCATTTGCCAAGAGTTCTGCCTTTCTCTTCGGGGCCAAATCTGAGCTCTTTGATGGACACCTTGCATCTCTGTGCAGAGGGGCCAGGCTGGCGTTTCTGCAAAGGGAGTGGCTGTGCTTCTCACCAACTATAAGAAGGGCCTGCCAGTGGGGGCGCTGAGGAGACCAGGGGGAGAAACTGGGTACAGGGGGAGAACATGGGGTTAGCAGAGCACGGGAGTGAAAGGCAGGCCCCTAAGAAGTTACTGCTGTTTGTGGCAAGAGGGAAAGGGGAATTTAGGTTGGGAGAAGGAATGGCTGAAAGGATTTCTTGCGGAGTCCATTCTGACGGGGACTGTCTGGAAATGGTCCCCACTCTCGGATGCTGTGAATGCCCATCTGCGTGAGGTGCGGCATGAGGTGAGATTGGTTAGGGTGTTCTGCTTAGCGAGGCTGAGTGTGATGGATGGCTTGGTGTGCTGTTTATCTAGTGCAAGTTGGTATTTCACCTCTGTTTTCATTAGACTGATGGTAAGGTAATAATTCTTTCCTCTGGCTGAAAAATCTGTCTTCATCCATTTGTTGATCTTCTTGAACAGGCACTCCAGGTGCACTGAAGTCACCCTAGAGGAGATTCTGAATAAAAACTTTAATGCCAGTTGGTATTGTGGAGCCCTAGCAGCCCAGACATCTGTGGGACTTGCTGTAGTTCATAGGTGCTGCGTGGAGTCAGGGTGTCCTAAGGAGACCAAGCCTCAGAAAAGGCACAAGGTGACCACATCCCTGGGAAACAAAGAGTGACAGCTACACTTTATTTCCCTGAAAACACTCAAGCTTCTGTTACAAATGGAATCAGGACAATGAAAGCATCATGGGGAGTTTCCACAAAGCTGAAACAGTGTATGACAGTGGAAAACGCCCCAGACTCTATCTCAGATGGCTTCCTTGTGGCTCTCTTTCTGGGTCAGCTTCTTAGGGTCGCTCAGACACCATTTGTCATCTCCCAAATGAAGATGTAATGTGTGAACTGGTTTTCACTGAAAGCATTAATTCAAGATACACCGCTATTTCTTCCCCCCGGCAGGGGTTAAGTGAGAAAAAAGGCAGGCTTAGGGCCCTGGAAGGCTGGAACTCTATGTCTGCACTCTCATCCCGCCCTCTGTCATAGGGAGCACCGAGGGAGAAGGGAAAGGTGTTGACTTCTTAAGCACTAGTCCAGAAGCATCTGCCCACAACTGAGAAGATGGACCACACTGCTCCACCACACCGTTCACTGCGCGTCTGAGCTGATGGGGAGGTGACAAAGCTTTGGCTCCCAGCACCCATCTGGGAGGGAACTGTGGACCAGTTTAATCCAGTCAATAGGAAGGGGTGATCAGAAAAGAGAATTGTGAGCTTCTGGCCCTAATGCTTGGGACTCCCATTATAAACAAGGGTCTCTTCTTTCCCATCAGCACGGGGGATCATCCTGCTGTCCTTTTGATTCCATAGGTCTTTGGCCAAAGAAATGGTTCTTATTAACTAAAAGATGAGCATAGGTCCTGATTTGTTCCCGAGAGTCCAGTTTAACCATATCCTACCCTAAAGCACACCATTCATTTTTGGTAGCCTTTCTGTCAACCTTCCATGAATACATGCCACTAACAAAATTTCTACCATAAACTCTCTTGGCTTGTCTTATATAAATACAACTCATGTACTTTATTATTTATTTCATAATTGTCACTTAATAATATGTAGTCATCAGTATCATTTTCACAGTGTTCTTGAGGGGAATAATTATGAAAAGCTGTGGTTAATAAAATGTGAGTACATGTATACATATTTTGCATAAAGGATTTTTAAATATTCTATTAGCCAAATAATAAAAGAACAGATGGCATTAATTTATTAATATATAGTATTTACTCTAATATTTCCCAAATATTAACATTTCAACATGTAAACAATATAAAAATAATAGGATATTTTACAACCTTAATTTATATACAGTTTTGAGAATATGATGTATATTTTATAGGAGAGGCATATTTCAAATTGCATTGATCATTTTGCAGTGAGCAGTAGTCACCTGTGGCCACTGAGTCTTCACATAGAACAGCACAGTTTTATAACACCGATGTCCATTGTCACTATGCTCAGCAATAAAATGAGCCCGAAGTGTCCTGGATAGATTTATACATGGCTAGTAATCCCTCACAACATAGGTAGTGTAGACTTCAAGAAGAGAGAAACAAAGATTCTACAAAGACCTATGTTCTGTTTTAGGTATTTCTCTTATATTTGATAGTCTATAGTGTTTATAATGACAGGTCCTATACCTCATAACTAAACTATGACACAGTCTTGGAAAAATAAATGTTGTAACTGAGAATACACTGAAAGTATTTTGGGCTTCCCAGGCTGGCAACACATTCCATGGTCACTGGTGTTAATGTGTGATTATGCCTCTAAGAAACAATTCCGAGCCAATTATTCCATCACAAAAGATATGATGAAGTCAACCTTCACTTATCATGTGGTCTGTGGTGGTTTTTCTGCTACTGAAATAGCTGCACTATTACTATTTGTCTGGAGCATATTATCATTGTTGAGTCAAGAGAAAATGATGACATTAGAATGAAAGACCCACTAATGATCACCTTTGGGAGCAACGATTTCTGGTTCTCAGTGTCTCAAGAATAACTGTGGCTTCCAGGTCTTCGTACTATCAGGGTAGGAACAATTATTCCTTATCTTTCCGATTCTCAGTTTAGCACTGTGCTTTTGAGTGCAAAATATCTCTTCAATCTTTTAAAGTGTTTGTGAGCAATGGGACCATCCAGTGAACCACTTTTTCTTTATTCTCCTGAGTGGGTTACTCAGAGTTGGTGACAAGAACATTACTAATTGCCTTGCCAGTGCCAGGGGCACTGTGGAGTCGTTGAAGAAGTCACTGTTAGCTACAACCTGCATAAAAGCTGATTACTCTCCAGAGGAGCAACACGCCATCCTGAGAGAATTCAGAGCCAGTGCTTCAAAGTCCTTCTCCAGATGAGGTGCGTAGCCTGGGGCAACTTATTTTAACTGCAGCCTCCTCAGCTGTGAAGAATGAGAAGCGCAGTCCTTACTGCTTTGGAAGAGAGTTGTGTATATTAATTAGTTTGTATTTCAAAGTGCTTCACAACTGAAAAGTTTCACTGTTGAATTAAGGGAATTTTCCTTTCATTTTATCCCTCACCACATTAGGATGCAAAGAAACTGTGCTCACTGAGGCTATAAGAAAAATGGAGGGGATTCAGGCAAAAAAGCTAACAAACCTGACTTGCAAGGTAGTGGCTCATTTCCCCGACTGTAAGATGGCACCCATTAACGGGAGCTTTGTAAATTAGGTACCTTAAAGGGCAAGCAAACCTGCTATCTAAAGAATTGCATTTGTTTTAGATTCAATTTTTATGATCCCTCCAAGGAAAAAAAAAAAAAAAAGGAAATGAGCAAACACATTGTGATTGAGGTTTTGAAAATGAGAAGTGGTATAACCAATATCATGTCTTTTTACTTGAAAAATAGATTGGACCTGTATTTATTCCAACAGTTAGACTCCCAAATTTCTTCGTCCTTTTTCTTGCTCATCACTGTATGCGCACCTCCTTGTGTGGATGGTTCACCTTCCGCCCTGCTTTTTGTCACTCCTTCCACCCTGAAGAATGTAGCTGCCCAGATAGACACTGTATTCCCCAGACTCTGCCTTAAACTGGGGTCGTGTGACAAGTACTTGTCCACAGAAGAAGAACAGAAGTCCAACTTCAGGGATGTGGCTGTGCTGTTTCCAGTACCTCTGAGGGCTGGAAATGATTCTGAAGGCAGACAGGCCAGGCCTCAAGAGAGAAGTCTGAGTGCTTCACCACTCACTTGGGGAAAACCATCCCTGGATAAGGAACATCTGCTTGGGATTATTATCTGGGCGGGGAAGAAGCTTCTTTTGTGCTGTCTCCAAAATTGTGAAGTTTATTTGAAGTGATAACAACTAGTGTTACCTGGATACAAACACCATCAAAGTTGACCCTTTTCCCCAAATTTCTCCCTGTAGATGTCTTTTCCGTGCTACAACATGAACTTCATTAAGACTTTCATGATAACCCACTATAGCACAGGCCATATAAGATATTTAGTAAATGCATGGGAATGGCAGAAAAGAGGGAAGGAAAGAATAAATCAATGTGTATGCATTCAAGGTAGCTCATGTATTTCCTTTTATGCTTTCAAACAGAACATGCTGGTTTCCATCCCTTCCACTCTCATCCTCCCATCAAATGGTGAGTAGAGAAAGGAAGGATGTTTTTATGTTCTTCATTCTCTTCCAAAGAATGGACACACTACCATGAGGGAAACCACTAGCCACTGGAAAGCAAACCCTTAGAGTAAACAATCCATATATCATCACCCAAGAGAGCTGGGCCATGGCCAGCTTCTCCATCAGCAACTTGGAAGAGTTGTCTGTCTTCCCAACACAATAAAACTGGAGCCAGAAGCATCCAGAGCTCCAGTCAGTACAATAACACGAAGCCAAACCACATTATCACGTGAACTTGCAGGATTTATGGCCAACTATGGTGGAAAGTAAAGCCAGAGATACTTTACTCATCTGAATTCATCACTCAAAAGACAATGTGTATTAATAATGAAGGAGAGTTGTATTATACTATTATATTTTCAAATGAAAATCTTAGTACTCAGAGCAGACCAGATACCAACATCTTAGAAAAGGGCCAAAGATTGCCAGTTTACTCCTGTTCAGAAAATACACAGCTCCATCCCTCTGTTGTTGAAAAAGTCCTTTTAAAAGCCCAGAGGCATCATTTCTGTCTTGGAAGTTTCCTAGGTTTGGGGATCCTTCAGCTTGGGTGCAGCAGAGGGCTAGGTTTCTCTCTCTGTTGATGTCTGCTACTCCAAGGACTGGGCGGTGACACTGTGAGGATGTCACAAGGATGGCAATTGTCCCAAGGATGTTACTTCCTCTGCTGTGGACACTCCCAGAGACACGCTTTTTATTCAGCATAGCATCTCCCAGCTTTAGTGTAGCTGCTCACCAAATGTCCCTTAACTAGAACATTGTCCTTATAAGCACTTGGAGAGATAATATGGACTGGGGGTTAGCACTCAAAACTGTATGAGGGCTTTGATCTGATCATACTTTTATGTTGTTTACAGAGACAATTTGTTTATACTATCAGTTTCCTTACAGGCCATGAAAGGCAAACCAGTGTGATTTTTTTTTTTGTCTAATGTTTTCATATTCTAAATTATTTAAATGCTTGTTGGTGAAGCCACTGTTCTGTTTATAATAATAAAAATGCAAGCCTTAAGCCTTCTACAAGGTAGAAAGGGTTATTAGAGAAAGAAAGGAAAGTGTTGCGTATGCCTTCAAACACAGGGTTGCTCCCTTAATTCTGTCAGTGCTTGGAATACTCCCCAAACCCTGAAAGTGAGTTTGTTTCCAGAATACCTGAAACAGAGACCACATTTTTATGATGTTTGCCTTTGCACAGTGAAGTTTACTTTAGGGAGCTATATTTTCCCTGTATTTATTTTTAAGTCATTTGGATTTTCCAATAAAATAACATTCTCATTTTTTTTTTCCTTTTCCCACATGAACACATTTATTGTCTTAATCCAGGACAGGTTCCACATGGGCTGTGGTTTGTGACTGGGACGCTCTGGAGTGGAGCACTTGGAAAAGAATATGTTGTTTGCATTTAGGAAAATACCTCTTTGGCTCAATATCTACCCACTAAAATAATAACAGTTCATCAAAAAACAGTTAACCCAGTTGTGTTCCAAGAGTGGTAATTAGATTTCCTAAAGAGTCAAAGGGTGAAAACTGTGGGGGGAGGGGGACCAGAAGACAAACCACATTTGGAAGCAGGAAGTGGTTCAAGGAATTTATGACCTGAAATAAAGGAAACGAAATGGGGACATGGAGATCTCTGTAGTTACCCAGTTGGAACCTAATCCGGGTGAGTGGGAAGTAAAATCGTTATCTGATGTTCTATGACCACCTCAGAAATATGCTGCGAGTTGAAACTAGACTTAGAGTGGGTATGGAGAAGCCTCCGACACCTCCAACACCACCCGTCAGACCCAGGAAGCACAGGTCCCAGCGGAAGCCTGCCTGGAGGGGCCGCGTCACCCACAGTCGGGACAGGGCTCTGGCAGGTTGGACATCACATTGTAAGCTGGCCACGAGGCAGGGGCTCAGGTCCTCACATGAATTCTTCTAAAGTGGCCCAGCCAACTGACTTTCATTCCATAAGCTAGAATGTATGTGTGGTTAATATTTAGGAAAAGGGAAAGAATTAAGATGTTCTAAACTTAAATTGTGACAATGGTACAAACTGTGAATATAACAGAAGTCATTAAATAGTATATTTTAATCGAGTTTTATTTGAATGACACCTCAATAAAAATGTTTCAAAAGCATATATATATTTATCCATTTTTTCCTAAAAAGTAATTTTTTATGATTGACTTTCTTCTATATTTTTATTTCACCTTCTTAAAGTCTTGATAATCCTAGGATATAAGATATATTCTGTGACTAATAAATGTAGGCTTATGACTCCTCTCTTTCTCTCTCTCTCCTCTCCCCCCCACCATCTGAGAGCCTCCCAAGGTGGGCTGGGCCACACTGTAGATGTTATGGGACCAGCAAGAAAAATTTTACAGAAAAAACTAGGATGAAGATCTTGTGCTCCTCTACTCCCTGGACCTCTCCCTGGGGTCTTCTTGCCTTCTCCAGATGTTTATAGCTGCTGTAGTGCACACTGGAATACCATAATTTGAAGGTGATATTTTCTGCGATACTTTCCACTTCTAACACACTGTGATTATGGATGAGATGGTGGACATTGTTGTAAATGTGAAAATTGGTTATTTTTAAAATCTATCTTCAAAGTGAGTTGATAAGCAATAATTCAGCCCTACAAATGTCTTGGGTGACATAATTGCAGTTTTTATAGGTGATAAAATCTTATAAGGGTTATATTAGTTTTATAAGAGTTACTCATCTTTTCTTTGATGGGTTGGTAAATCAAGTGAATAGCATAGAGTAGTGCTTCCCAAACCATCTATTGTGGAAAATCAGATTTTTAAAAAACTTCCAAGAGTCTGACAAATTTGTAAAACCAATAAAAATAATGTACCAGGTTTTTTTTAAAAAAAAGATATAAAATACCCTTCCTTTAATTTAAACACAATAGACATGACATTACCTTTTAATAAATGCTATCAAGCATAACAGAAGAGAAAGAAATTTTTAAAGCTATCCACATTGTCCACTGAAAGCATTTCTTAGGGCAAACAGAGAAATTTATTATAATTTTTCTAATTCTGTAATCATAACACAGTTATGAGCAGAATAAATTTCTCACATTAAACACCCATATACTCACCCTTTCAATGAACAATTTATATATCAGTATTTAATTTAAATATGATGGAAGAGTTTCACTTAGCTAATCCAGTTTAGGCTGATGATAATGTTACTCAAATGCTATTGTATATTCAAACTGTCTCTATGTTTTAGTATCATTTAAAATCAAAACGTTTATATTCACAGTAACAGGGAGAAAGCATGACATTTATTTTTTAGATTTTTTTTCAAAAGTGAAACTAGTGATGTTCTTTGCAAAATGTTTCAATTTTTTTAAAGAAAGCAGTTCCAACAATTTATTCTATTAAAAACTTATAGGCAAGTTTAATTTAACTTGATCAGACAAAGATTCTGTATTTGCATATTTTTATTTTTGTGTAGTTGTACTTCTCACTACATAGAACTAACATCATGAGTTCCATAATCCTTGATCTTGTTTATATAAATAGGGCTGGCCAGTGAAATAAATCCTTTGACCAGGCATTTGGATATCAATGATATCAAATTGCTATAAAAATTTCTGTCCACTTAACCCTCTGTTTATATATATATTTGTAGTCGATGGACCAGCTCTGGTACACACTTTGAGTAGCACTATTGTTGCATACAGCATTACTTTAATTCACTGAAGCAGCTGATGTTGGTCAGCTCTTATGATGAATTCAAATATGAGCTCATAAATACTGTTGGACTCTCAGAATGGGATTTCGCGATCTCCTGGATTGCTGTTAACCTAGAAGAAAAGTTCAGAAAGCTGCTTTTGGGTTCTTCCTTTGAACCTTTCCCACTCAATATTTTACCAGTGACTTAGATTAAGATATAAAGTTATATTTTTCAGACTTAAAATATAGTTTATAGTTAATAAATACATTTGCTTAATCCATATACTGGACTGTTTTACCAGAATTATTTTATTTAATCTTTAGAACAAATATGTACCCTACTTATGAATGAGTAGTAATTATTCCCAACTAGCCAATGAGAAAAGTTAAACAACTGTCTTAAAGTCATATTGCTAGGTAGTTTTGGAGCTAGGATTCCAGTTCAGGTTGCTGATTCCACATGTAAAGCTCTGAACCACCTAACTGGACAGGCAAAATTGGCCAGGGTTGTTACAACTATAAGTGAAAGAGCTGAAATACGTGAAATATTCTCTGGGGCAAATTGCTGAGCAAAAATCAATAAGATGAAATTTAAGAGGAATAAATGTCAATTCTTCTATTAAATTAAGATAAGTCCATTAGACAAGAGCAGGATGAGACAGGTTTGGAGTGTCAGACTCTTGGGCTTCACTTCAGGTCCTGCAGCCCTCACCCCTGACTCGGGCCCCACAGGCTCTATGAGATCCTTCTACTAACTGCACCTTATTTGAAGAGCTCACTTTCATCCCATGGGATTCTGTTTCCCTCTTATCCCTCTTCCTTCCTCCTCCTTTTTCTTTTGCTTTTAGAAATAGCTTTATTGGGGCCAGGGATTTAGCTCAGTGGTTCTGGCACCTGCCTTGCAAGTGCGAGGGACTGGGTTCAATCCCTGGTAGCCACATATAACATTGCCCTGTGTGGAGACTCATGCCGACCAGCAATCAGTACCACATACCACAGTGCAAAGTGTCATGGCTCATGCCTGTAATCCCAGCACTTGGGAAGCAGAGGTAGGAAGATTGCTGTGAGTTCAAGGCTGAGCTCAGGGCCAGTCTCAACTAAAGTGAGACCCTGTCTCAAAAAAAATATTGTACAAAAATATGCATATATTTGGTATACATAGTATTATGAGTTTGAACATATGCACTCACCAGCAAACGATTGCCATAGCTAAGCCATAAACCCAGCTAAACACCTAAAAGTTCACTCTTACCCTTGTAGTTTTTGGGTTTGTTTTCATAGTAAGAACACCTAAACATAAGACCAATCATCTCAAATGCTTTAAGTGTTCAACATTATATTGCTGACCCAGGCATCATGCTATACAGCAGATCATAAGAAATAATTCTTCTCACACAAATGAAATGTTATACACATTGAACCCTCATTCTCTCTTTCCCATCCAAGTTGACCATTATTATACTCTTTGCCTCTATGAATCAGGGAAGTAATAATCTCCTACACTGAAAAATAAGAAAGATCACACACAACACAATCTTATACGTGACCCTAGAAAAACAACAAACCAAGACCAAGATTAGCAGAAGTTATGCTAATAAGAAGTAAAGATTAGAGAAGAAATGGATAAATAATATGAAACAGAATAAAAGAGATGAAGCTACCAACTGAGGGTGTTTATTTTGCTATGTTTGTCTTTACGGTGCTAGAAGTCATGACCTTGTGTATGGTAAGCAGGTGCTCTACAACTCTATCCCTTAGAATTTTTGAAAAAGATTTTTTAAATGGACAAATTTAGCTGGATTAAGAGAAAATATTTAAAGAGCAAAACTGGGCATGAAACAGATGTGACGCTAAACATGTAGAAATAAAATAAGAATAAGAGACTGCTCTGAACAACTGCATGCCAACAAATTGGATAACTTAAAGGAAATGGGCAACCCTGGGATTCTTAGAAATCACGTGGGAACCCTGCAGAACTGACATGCACTAACCCTGAGACAACCTCTAACCAAAGGCAGTGGTTTTCAACGTCAGCAGTTCGGAGGCACATTCTATATCCCAAGATCATCCTGGCAAGATGGTCCTGTTGACTGGAGCAGGAGCCAACTCCAGAAAGCGTCTCTGACTGGCTTTTCCTTTTTTCTCATTTAGCATTTTTTGGCTCTCATCCTTCAGTCCTGTGATCACCTCTGAAGACACCTCATGCACCCAAGTCTTTGTCATCTGACTCTCTGGAGAAACACAG
>PVIR01006481.1:0-65787 GCA_004026965.1 Petromus typicus
CCTGTAAAGGAACTCGCTTTGACTCCTATCTAGCAACCCACCCGCCAACACTCTTTCTGAGGCTAATGTCCCTGAGCTCCTGCAAAGCTCCCTGGGTCTGGGTGGCTCTGGGGTGACTTGGTTGTCACGTCCTGAGAAGTACAGCACGCACCACCCAGGGGACGGGTAGGATTCGCAGCGTGGGATTACGTGGCCCTCTTTTCTTGGCGGAAGCCAGCACCCTGAGCTTCTGGTTCTGTTTCTGGTTTGGGTTACACACAGGCTCAGCCCCTCTCCCAGATCCAGAAACACTTTCCCACTCCCTCCCTGTCAAGGACTCCGAGCGTAATCACCTTAATGGACCAGGCTTTTGAAAAACAAAAAATATCTCAAAATATAGTGTATCTAGGGCCATCTCCTCCTCCACCCAGCCGCAAACCTTCCGCGAAATGAACAGAAAGCAAAGCCTGCACCCAGCTGGCTTCCTGCCTGAAGGGACATACAAGGAAGAAAAGAGGCAAAAAGCAGGAACTGGTGTTGCCCAGGAAGGGTCTGGTCCCACTGTGAGTTCAACACCTCCAGTCTGAAAACCCAGCACCCCAAATGCTCCAGAATCCGAAACCTTAAACACTTGAGCGTTAACATGATGCCACAGACAAAATTACGCACCCAGGCTCAGGGTGCGTTGCAGTCAGAATGCAGGTGTGCTAACAGTATTACGTGAAATTACCTTCGGGCTGTGCAGATAGAGCAATTATGAAACATGAATGAATTTCATGTTTAGACTTGAGCCCTCTCTTCATTATATAATGAAATATATATTCCTAATATTCCAAAACTGCAGAAAAAAACCTGAAATCTCTGATTTTGGAATTTTTAACCTGTCACGTTGGTGTAAACCTCCTGTCTAAATGCAGTACACAGAATATGGCGGGGCTGACAGGCTCCCCTCCCAGGTCTGCGGTAACCTCGGCCGAGGCCAGCCCGCTGTGATACGGGTCATTTACACTGTCTTTTCAAGAGCAGACTGATGTGAGCAAGAGTAATTAAACCTTTCTCCACTCTTTTCCTGTCTTCCACATTTCTAGTTAATTAGGTTTCTACTATAGAGCAGTAAAATGTCACAAAGTGGTGCTCATGAAAAAAACACTAGCCTTTCAGCAGAAAGATTTTGACATGAGACCTCATCCTGTCTCACCCTATCTCATTGCCTGTGACCCCACCCACATCTCTACATGAAAGAAATGTCCCAGGGACCAGAATTTTGTGCCTGTCCTGAACCCTGCTACATCCAGAGGCCAGAATGGAATAAGCTACATCTTATTCATACTACAAAACACTTTCCTCCCCATTCTCCTCATCCTTAAAACTTCTACCATTGCAGGATTAGCACAGGATATGATCCACACACCTATAACCCCAGCAGTTAGGAGGCTGAGGCAGGAGGATCGTCACAGGTTTGAAACCAGCCTGGGCTACACAGTGAGTCTGAGGTCACCCTGAACTACACAGTGAGACCCTGTTCCAAAAAAACAACAAACAGATTAACCCAATATATTCCCCTGTGATTTTATTTTATACTCACATCTGGTCAGCTGGCAAGCAGATATTTTTCCTACAGTGGTCTGCAACAGAAGTCAGCAAACTTTTTCAGTAAAAGGCCAGATAATAAACATTCTGGGCTGCAGGGCTGTTGTGAGTCCACTCTGCCAAAGGAGCTTGGAAGTAGCCATCTGTGGTTGGGCTTCTAATGAAACTTTACTGTGGACACATTTGAATTTCACCTGTTTCTGCCATGACACAAAACAGTGTTCTTTTGGCTTTTGTTCAGCTATTCAAATTGTGAATTCTCAGATCCTGAGCCATACAAAAGGCAGGCAGTGGCTGCATTCGGGCCAGGGCCTGATTATTCTTGCTAATGTACAGAAAATGGCCCCCAGGCAGCAAGCAATCCACAAATCACTTCTGTTTGTCCTCTGTAATTCTTTAAAGCAGCATTCTGATTTTCCTGGTTACCTTGATTCCAGGCCCATAATAAAAGTAGCACACGTTCCAGGTGAGCGAGACAAAGAGGCCACTTTAAAATTAGGACAGCTGGGGGTGGGGGGCTCGAGGTGATTGCGACTGTGGAGCCCCACTGGAGGGAGAGGCTCCCCACAATAACTCTGACTGCAGAAATGGCCAGCCTGCTATTGTACGCCTACCCCAAGGTTTAAATTATGGTGATGCTAATTAGCCGTTCCGTCTCCATTTACACATTGGCCCTTTTTGTTTTAATCAGAAAACTGATTGCTGATTTATCTTGTTACCATGGTGACTTCAGCATTCCCTGAGACTGAAAATCCATGTTTAGTGCTGCATTAACTTCTGCACAGGTTCTTGAAGATGGAGTTCCTAGGGTCAGAGGGAGTTGGAACACCACCTGCTCCGAGCCCCTCCTTTCACAAGAAGGAGATGGGGCCCACAAGACACAAGCACTTTGGAAATGCGACGTCTGTCATTTGGTGTCTACTCCAAAGTCTCCTCTGGCAGATAAATGAAACTTGCTCCACAGGAAAGGCCTCATGACTGGAGCCAAATGGTCTTTGTACCTGGTCACCAGTGTCCCGGCCACTGAATCGCCAGCCAGAGTGAGGGCTGTGAGGACCCCAGGAGCATCACCTTAGTCCACACCTGCCCCTGCCCCATCCTGTTCTTTCCCATCAGTCTCTGGGCTGCCTCTGCCTCGAGTGTGGAGAAGGTGCTGAGGAGAAGACCAGCCCATATCTGCAAAGGCTGGGACTGCGAGGCCCCTTAGAGGGTGTTTGGAGGTGACCTCCGATGTTGGAGGTATAAAAATCAGATTTTATGTAGAAGTCAGACTGTCAGCATGGGAGCATCTCAAAGTCCATACATTCCAGGGTGAATATTTGGGAACCTTCAAATCGGCCCCACTTGCTAAGAACCACCTAAGACTAACATACCACTGTGCTTAGTGGAGATCACTTATGGAAGACAACTAGTGACTGTGTGCACGAACTGAGCTGCTGAGCGGCCAACCCGTCCCACAGCTGCAAATTGCTAGCTCCATGTTGCAGATAAGCCCTGGTCCGAGAAGTCAAGGAACTGGTTCAAGATTCCCCAGCTGGTAAACAACAGAGCCCTTTGACCCCTGATCTCTTCGGCTTTGAAGTCTGTGCTGTTTTCTTAGGCCTCTGGGCCAGCAAGCTCTGTAGGCCTCCCAGGAACAAACCAGTGACTCTTGAGTCCACCCTGAAGCCAGGTACCTGAAATTAAGACTTCGTTACACATGGCCCAGGAGCCAGGTCTCTGGTGGGGCTAACATTTGCCTAATACCAGGCAACGTGCTAGCACTTTATAGACATTAACTCATTAATTCTTAGAATAACTCAATGAAGTAGAGATATTTTTTCTCCATTTTTTGGAGGCAGAGGAAGGTAGCTAACCTGTCCAAGGTCACACAGCTGCTAAACGGCAGAGAAGACAGGTTCCAGCGCCCATGGTCCTAACTGGGGCACCACACGGGCCAGTGATTTATTGGCCCTCACAGGGCTGATGTTTGGAGCTGGGATCTTCTGTGCTGTGGGGTGACCTGTGTTGTAGGGTGCCGAGCAACTTCCACGACCTCCACCCACTGAGTGCCAGCAGCATCCCCCACCTCGAATTTATAATAACCACAAATGTCCCCACATATTGCCACTGACCCCTGGGGATAAACATCACTTCCATTTGAATATTAATGACACAAAGTGTAAAATTTTAAGTGTCTCTACCACTGGTGGTCGTCCAATCTCCTTACTAAAGATGGATTGGCAATTCAGCCTTGTAATTATGTTTTACAGCCCATCTACACGTTTATTTAAATAAATGACTGAAGCTAAATCTGGTACTTCATCCAAACAGAATATGAACATGAATAAAACCAGTACTCCGTTCTAGCAGTTGCTCTGATCTCTGGCTCACATCATACCAATATGTCAGGGAAGTGAGGTCGCAGCCTGTGAAACAGACCTGAAGATTTTGGCCTAGAAATGTTGGAGTTAATGCAGTAACTGAGACTCCTCAGATGTCAGAGATCTTTACACATCATTTCCTCTTGCACCAAAGTCCAAAGAACCTAGATAAAACTACTCTTTGCCAGAGTGCCTGTGTGCTCAGCCCAGGGGCCGAGAGCGCCTCTCCTGGGTGGTTGGACTTCCCCAGTGCTGACTCTGTCCTGCTTCTGTCTTCTCAGCCGGCCATCCCACTCCAGTGCCAGCTGGGGTCTCCCCAGACCCCACCCCCACCACTGCAAGTCCAGCTGTGACTCCAGCCACGGATACCTCTGATCAGGACCAGCCCTCGGTCACTACCAACCCGGAGCCACGAGGGTGAACTGTGCACTCCAGGTCCTCCGTCGAAGGAGATCCTTCTGACCACTGGTGTTGAAGGCTGGGGCCAGGGCCTTCCACTGACACACACCTTAAAAGTCTTGTCAGCAGGATACACGTTTTGTACTCAGCATTTCTTTTTCAGTCACATTACAGGGACAGGCCCAGAGCAGACAGTCATTACACCAAAGGTTGTCAAACAAACCCATGGGACATCTTGATCTGAGGTCACGAGGGGTAGGTGAGCTGGTCACCATGGGCTTTGTTCCCATGACCGTGTGTTTAGGGTTCACAGTGTGCCTTGTGGCGCATCCAGATCCTTACACACAGAGAGGTATTTTAAAGAGTCTTTGTGCTTTGTTTATTCTCTTTTATCAAAGAACAGAAAGTTGTGACTTCGCTACAAGATAGATGACGTCGCAGTATCCGTATTTGCCACAGCCTACTCTTCAAAGCCCAGCTGGCAGATTTCTCTTTGACTTTCAAAACCCGCAGTTATAAAGCACCTTAAAATACATAGTTAATGGCTGGAAACACGGGGGAGGCAATGGCTTTGTAAATTGGTTTACATTTTTCTCCTTGAATTTTTCTAGGGTCGTAGTGCTTCCAAATCATTTGATAACATTGTTGGATAACTTTTCTGTTTCAATTGCAATCCGCAAAATACCATCTAGAAGATTCTTAGTATTTGAGTGTAGTCTTCTCCATGAATTACCCATTAGAATAGACTGGCAGCAACGGACCATTCAGAAAATAAGCCTTTAGCTCACAGGCTTCTCTCCTAGCCCTTCTGCCTGCCTGAGTCTGGGTCAGGAGTGTGCGTGCCTGTGTGTGGGGTGTGTGTGTGTGTGTGTGTGTGTGTGTGTGTATCAGGGCAAAAAAAACTCAGAATGTCTGTATACTGTGCGCTGCTAGTGTAGTAAATAAACCAGTAATGCAATATTAATATTGTGGGTCCAAACTACTCTTTGCACTACTTTATTTACAGTAGTAAATAAAATTATTTTTATACAGTTACCTCTTGGAAATGACTTTTTTTCCTAGTTTCTTTTTCTATTTCCTAGTTTTTCCCTTTTTCCTCATGCAAAAGGAGAAGGTCCACGAATCCTCCTAGTTATTGGGATTATCTCTGTGACCCATTAACATTTGTGGGGAGGAAGGCAGTGGGCAGTTTCTCTCCGGGGACCTGAGCTCGGCCCGGTCCCCGTGATGTTTGCAGAGCATCACGCATTGTTCCGGCTTACTGCTTCCCTGGGGCGCGTGCTTTAGGTTAATTACAGGCTAAGCCTGTGGTTTCACCCTCTTCCTCCCAAGTCTGCTTTGTTCTGTTTGTGAGAGAGCTGGGTGGTGAAGCCTAGGATTCCTAGGTGCACATGCTGGTGTTATAACTTAGCTCAGTGACCATCAGCAGTAGTTAACCCTCCTTGGACCTCGGTGTCCTGGCTGTGAGAAGATCCATACCTCCTGGGCTCCTTACGATGCTTAAGTACGATCGTGTAGGTAGCACCAGCAGGACGGTGTCCTGAACATTGTTCAGGTTGTTTCTGTTAGGAAATCTAGGGTGTCAGACAGTAGACTCTGCTGTGCCCAGATCCTCTCTTCAAGCCACATACCCACACACTCCCCCACTGCTGGGAATGGAAGCTGCTGACACCGGGCACCGCCTTTCCCCAGAAATTACCCTCCACCGGGGGCACTGGCTGAGGTTGCACCCTTGCCAGAGTAGCCACGGCCGCTGGCTCATGGCTGTAGAGGGAGATCAGTGCTGGCATTTGTGAGGGAGGATGCTTTGCTGTGGTGGCATCTTGTCTCATACACGGAAGACTGTCAAGCAGCAGCCCTGGCCTCGACCCACTGGATGCTGGCAACACCCACTCTCCTGCCCTAGTTCTTCCCACAGGTGCCAGCCAAGGCCGTCTCTGCACATTGCCAACTGTCATTTTGGGAGTAAACCCCCCACATTAGAATGAAGGCTATAGGAAAATAAAGATCCCTAGGCTCAGTTTGAAACAGCCCTGCAGGGTGTCCCATCTCCAGAAGGCCGCCTCAGTGCAATCCTGCTTCTCACTCTGCCCAGTTCTACCCCCCTCACCTTCTTACAGGCCTCCCCACACTCGCCACCGTGAGCCTTCACACTCAAGAAACTCGAGTATCTAAATGTAGTAGTATTGTTGGGAGGTGAGCTAATTAGATGTCTTGTAGGCAGTTAGATATGGTTGGCCCTCAAAAAGCCCACATGGAGGACAGCCAAAGACCCAACTGGGGGGACATTCAAGACATTCACTGAAGATCAGCATTGTAAAAGCAGAGAAGCTACTACATCCACGTAGGATAAATAACAGTGACTGACTTTCTGCATAGGTACCCATCACCTGGGTGGGAGGGACAAGGTATCAGCCCATCCTTTCCAGAAAAGATCCCCTGACTGGAAGTCTTTGTTTGCTTGTTATGTGATTTGCTTTCCCATTGGATTCCCCTTTAATCAACATTAATCTTCCTGGTTGATCACAGCTCTGTCCACCTTGTGGATTTTATTCATTGAAGCCGCCTCACCTTGTGGCTTTGCTCCATAAGTATCCCCTGGGAATTGAGGTCCCAGCTCACGCACTCCCAGGTCCCTCTTCTGTCTGTCTTAGGCAGATGCTTTGTTTCTCAATAAACTTTAACTACTCTTAACCTCCTTTGCTCCTAGAATCCATACTCTGATTTTTAGAGAAATGAACTTGCATTTTGGATATCTAGCAGGCTGGGTTTCCTTATTTGGATTATTTTTGCTTAGTTAGACCCATTTGTGGATAACTTGCTGCCCTGCTAATTGGTAGGGTTGCTATAACAAAGACCCCCCCATACTGAACACCCTAAACAAGAGAAGTGGATTTTTTCCCAGTTCTGAAAGTGAGAAGTCTAAGATCAAGATGTTCGTAAGATTGACTCCTTCGAAGTCTTTTCTCTTTGACTTCTAAATGGTCTCCCCCACCACCCTGTCACCAGGAAAAATTAGAGATAGAGATGGTATTGTGAGGATGGGGTGAAACAACCCCTCATGCCTGATGGTGGTGGCACAGTGGGGACAATGATGCCACCACTTAGGGAGATGATGTGCCTGTCACCTCGGCCAGCCCTGTCCCAATATGGGCTTCAGTGGTGGAAGAAGAGATGTGTGTGGGATGACAAGGAGCAGGTATGCTAGCAGTCAGGATAGAAAGTGATTCCGCAGTCAGAGTAAGAAAGTAGATTGTCTTGTCTTGTTTTGTCTGCGACAGAGGCTCCACATGTGGTTCAGGCTGTTTTAAAACTCATTATGTAGCCTATGCGGGCCTCAGATTTGAGGTGGTCCTCCTGCCTCGGCTTTCCGAGTGCTAGGAGTATAGGTATATGTGACCACACCCAGCTTGGAACTAGATTTATAAAAATAAAAGATGTTAAAAATGTTTAAAAATTGATAATGAAGGGCTGGGGATTTAACTCAGTGATGCCAGCACCTGTCTTTCAAGCACAAGAGCCTGGATTCAATCCCCACTAACCACATACAACAATGCTGAGCAAGGAGACTCACACCCACCAGCAATCAGAACCACATTACACAGTGCCGGGCATGGTGGCTTACACCTGTAATCCCAGCACTTGGGAGGCAGAGGCAGAAGGATTGCTGTGAGCTCCAGGATGAGCTTAGGGCCAGCTTGAACTACAAAGAAAGCAAGACCCTGTCTCAAAAAAAAAAACAACTGATGATGAAAGCAATGAGTCATTGAATTAGGTGTATATTTTTGTTTAGGTTAAAAAACAAACACCTAAATCATACTATGAACATGTACATGTTTATGCACACATAAACATACAGATTTAAGTGTGTACATATACACTATTTCTAAGATACATAACTATGAATATATAAATACTCTTTTCTTTCAGCATATACACATAGCTTTCTCAGCCTTGTGCCGTTACTGTCTGGAGAGCCCTTTACTGAGCGGATGACCTCGGCATTGTAGGTTATTTAGCAACAACCCTGACCTTGGTGAGATGCCAGCAGCACACTCTGGGTTGTGACAGCCAGAAATATCTCACACATTGCCAAACGTCCCCTACAATGGGCAGGCAAAGCTGCCCTGGTTAAGAAACCCTGACTGAGTCATTTATCACATATTAGAGGGACTGGTTAGGTATCCGGAGGCAGAGCTGCGGGAGGCCCTTGTGTGAGAAAGGGGAAAGTATTGAGACCACGGCAGAGATTTCACACTGTGGTGATGATGTGGTGGGGCTGAGGGGAAGAGTGAATTCAGTGCAGGTTTCTGAGGTCCCAGCACAAGGAAGACAGAAAAGCAGAGCAAACTCCCATGAACCCTCGCTGGCCGGTCTCCCATCAGCCTCTGATGAGTAGCCTCAAAACCAGGGGAACATCCACCTATGGTGACTTCAGACAGTAAGGAAGCCTCGATCTCCCTTCAACGAGGGGGGCTCAACAGGACCTTACCAGGACACAAAAGAGCTAGTATCAGAAATCCTGTGCATGATTAGGTGATGGGCAGACAAAATCAGAGCTACAGAATCAGCAACAGAAGCCTTGTATGTTATGTTTTTGTTATGCAACATTTACCACCCCCATTCATATGCTGCCACCCCAGCCCCCACCACTATTGCTCTGCAGATGGAGACTTTGGGAGGAACTTGGGCTTATTTGAGGTCATGGATTGGGACCTCATGGTGAGATCAGTGCCCTCACAGGGAGCCCCATGTGCATAAAGAAGAGGCCACATGCACACAGCAGGGTGGCGGCCACCTGTGATCCAAGAAAAGACTTCAGACTGAAATGACCTTGCCGATCCTTATCTTGAACTTCCTCCTTGAGAAGCATAAGCAATAAATCTGGTATTTTAGCAACTCAGTCTGTTATTTTGCTAGAATAACCTGAGCAGAGCAATAGTTATCAAACAGTAATATGCTACTAAAACAAGTGAAGGGTGAATAAGAAGATCACCTTCACTTTATTAATATCAGACAAACTAGACTTCAAGCCAAAGGATGGCTCTACCCTGTGACCTGGTTGGCTGTCCCACCTGCCCTGGCTCCTCCTCCTGATCATGGCATGACTCTGTTTATCCCATCTCAGCACCCTGATGTGCCCACTGTCCTCTGTCCAGGCCCAGCCACCCTCCTTCCTGGATACAGATTATAATGCTCTGCTCCTATCTTGTGTCCAGGGGATGGAAAAAAGAACTTAATTATCAAAATAAGGAAATCAGCAAATGTGAGGACAAAGGAGTTCTTGAGACAAAATGGAGAAGTGGAAATGAACACCGTGGACACAGTCCAGGTGAAGCAGGGAGTATACAGCCTGCATTTTTGCTCCTAAATTCAATGGGTTCAGCATTCCAGCAGGCCGCAGTAGCTTTCCTCATCAGGAACCTGACAGACACCTATCCAGCTGGGTGGGCCTCCCACTGGCTTACTTTAGTACTGCCAGTCTTTGAGAGGTCAGGAATGCAGATTTGCGTGGTAGAGGCTGCTTCCTCCATTGTAAGTCTTCACCCTTTTGCCAAGGATTGGAGGGCTGAGTCCACTAGGGTTGCTTCTGCATCCTCTGTGCCACCCCATTTATGCACATGGCTGTTTTTGTGCCAGTCTCATGTTATTTTTGTCACTGTAGCTTCGTAAGAGACTTGGAGTGTGCGGAAGGAAAGAAGACAATGGATGTTAGGAAACGAAGATCAAGGAGATGAAAAAATTAGAAACATCTGTTAGCTAGCTTTTTGTTGTTGTGACCAAATGCAAGCAGTTTAAAGGCAGGAAAGTTTATTTTGGCTCATGGTTTCAGTCTGTGGTCAGCTGATGCCATTGCTGTGAGGCCCGCAGTGGAAGGGCTGGCTGAGGAAGGGAAGCTCTCATCTCATGGCATCCAGAAGCAGAGACAGGAAGGGGAGCCACAGACAAGGGGGCCAAACACAGTCCTCAAGTTCCCCCCACCAAGATCCTTTTATCTAGGCCCCGCCACCTGCTCCCATCATCCCAATAATGCCATCGTATTATGATTTCATAGAAGGGCTAATCCTCGATGAAACTGGACCCCACTCTTCCCTGTGGCTGAGCAGTGCTGTTTGAGGAGACACATACATTTACAGAGGCTGGATATATAAAAAGAGGATGAAAAGGGTATGAAGTAAAGCTACACAAGTAACAAAGGCAAATCTGCAGTCACAGTTGGAGATTTTAACACATTCTCTCAATAAAAGAACAAGAACAACATATATACGATCTGAATAACACTATCAACCACCCTAATCTAATTAACATTTATGAAATATGCCCTCAAATTGTGAAAGATAGATTTTTAGGTCAATGGGACATTCAACAAGATAGATCCTATCCTGAACCATAACACATGACTCATTAAATTTCAAACTATAGAAGTCTTATGAAATACATTATCTGGTCATTATAGAAATAAAGTAGAAATCAACAAAAATAAAACAACTGTGATAGTAAGAAAATAGAAAATTCACCACTAAATCTATTGAACAAATCACAAAGGAAATGAGAATACATATATATACATATAAATATATATAAATATGTATATAAATATATTTTATATATAATATTAAAATATATTATATTTATAAATATATATAAAATATATATTATATATATATTTTTTTAAGGTTTTTTTGAGACAGGGTCTCGCTTTGTACTTCAGGCTGGCCCTAAGCTCAGCCTCAAACTCACATCACAGCAATCCTCCTGCCTCTGCCTCTGCCTCTGCTTCCTGGGTGCTAGAATTATAGGCATGAACCACCATGCCCGGCACTGTGGTATGTGGTTCTGATTGCTGCTGGGCATGAGTCTTCTTGCTCAGTATTGTATGTGGTTACCAGGGATCGAACCTGGGCCCTTGAGCTTGCAAGACAGGCACCGGAACCAGTGAGCTAAATCCCCAGCCAAAATAGTTTTAACTAAATGATAAAAACATCAATATTTGTGGAATTTTATAGAATTAAATGTTTATGAAAAAAGTAAAGTAGGTTTCAAGTCAGTGGTGTAAGCTTTTCCTGTATGAAGAAAAGAGCAAATAAAAATTCAAGTGAATAGAAGGAAAGAAACAAAAGAATAGAGGAGACATTAGTAAAATTGAAACCAGAAAAATGATAGAGAAAATAAAACCAAAATCTGGTTCTTGGTGGTGGGAGGATAAAACTGATAAAGCTCTAGAGAAAAGATACAGACTGCCAAGTGGGTTCAAGACCACCTCGAACTACACAGCAAGAGCCTATTTCCAAAGGCAAAAAATAAATAAAAAATTTTAAAAAGATATCTCTAAAGATCCTATGCACAATGAAAGAATAGTAAGAGAATATTATGAAAAATTTATGCCAATAGTTTTTTGAGATAGGGTCTCAGCGTAGACAACATTTAGAATAGACAGCATTTAGAACAACTAAGTATAAAAATACATTTTAAATGATAGATAGTTTGAACCCCCTATGACTTTAAGGAAATTGAATTCATTATTTAAAAAATTAAAAAAGAAAATTCCAAGCCAAAATGGTTTCTGTGGTGAATTCTGTCAAACTTTTGGAAAAGCAGAACATACTGCTGTATTTATCTTAGGAAGCCATCATTACCTTGTAGTCAAAATCAGATTACAGGAGAAGGAAACTAAACTTAGATCGATACCTACAGATATAAAAGTCCTTAACCAAATAGCAAGTAAAGAAAAGGAATTAATTAAAGGGTAGTACAGTCAAAGTGTAATTTATTTCATGAACACAAGGTTAGTTAACATTTGAAACCAATGAACATAATTCCTCTTATTAGAAAATTTAAAAATCTATACAAAATGGGTAAACCTCTCAATAGAGGCAGAAAAATCCAATATTCTTTTTTAATTAAAACATAATAAATTAGGCAGAGAATAAGTGCAAGTTATCTACAATAAAATCTATAGCTATATTGTACTTAAGGGCAAAAGATTTAATGCTGTCCTTCTAAGATGGACCTATGTCCATCTGCTGTCTGTCACTATGACAAAATATGGAGTAAATCTGCATGTAAGAGGGACTCCACATCGGTCAACCCAGCACTCTGCGAGTCTAGTCAGGAAGGTGGCAAATGTGAGCCTTGCCTGCACCATTTAGTGATTTAGCCTTTAAAAAAAATGAGAAAAAGCTTGGGATGTAACTTAGTACAGATGCCCTGGATTCAATCCCCAGCACTTAAAAAAACAAGTCAACACAAAGAAGATCTTGTAAATCTGTTCAAAAGTGATTTGGCAAGTGTGGAAGCTTGAACTGCAATCCCAGTACTGGGGAGGTGGAGGTACAGGATCTCTGTGAGTTCTAGTTCTAGATTACTTAAGTGAGACCATGTCTAGAAAGAAGAAAGGGGGGGAGATATATTGGGTTCACGATTCCAGAGGTCATAGTCTATGGCCTCAGGGGCCTACTGTCTTTGGGCCTGGAGTGGACAGTCTTCCACTGCCACAGGGGCTCACTGTGGAGGTTACCCCATGACAACCAGGAGGTATAGGACACAAAGGACTGGGGTCCCGTGTCCCCTAGGAGGCCCCCCTCCAGGACCTGACTCCCTTCCACTGAGTATCCCGGTAGATTCCACCACCTCTCAGGGACACCGCAGGCTGGGGCCAGGCTTCAAACACCTGGGCACTTCTGCACATTTAAGATCTAAACTACCACAGAAAAAAAGCAAGGACCCAAGATAGCAGGTTCACAAGTTCAAAGCCAGCCTGGTTACTTAGTGACTCAGCGAGACTCTGTCTCAAAGTCAAAAGTTATATAAAGAACTGGAGATGTAATTCAGGGAAAGGGCCCTGGCTTCAAAAGAAAAAAGTAAAGATATTCATTGTTATTATCTTTATTCAGTATTGTATGGGAAATCTTCTGTAGAAATAGAATCCTAAGGAATATATGTAAAAGATACTATAACAAACTAAATGAGCTTATCAAGGTTGCAGGGTCCAAAGTCAGTGTGCAAAAGCAAATGATGTGCTAGGTTGATGGCACATGCCTATAATCCCAGCACTTGGGAGACCGTGGCAGGAGGACCACTGTGAGTTTGAGGCCAGTTTGCACTACAATAGTTCAAGGCCAGCCTGAATTGCAAAGCAAGACTATGACTTAAAAAGAAAACAAAACCCTAAAACTATCTTTTTTACACATTAACAATAAACTACTGAAATTAAAATTTAAGAAAAATGTTTACAACATAAAAGAAAAACTAAAACCAACAGCTACATCACATTCATGAATTAAAAAACTTAATATTTTCAAAATGAAAATCTCCTTCAAAGTGATTTCATACGTTTAATGCAGTCCCAATCAAAATCCCAGCAGGATTTTGGTTTTGTAGGAATTAACAACCTGATTCTAAAATTTATATGGAAATGAAAGATCTCTGACTAGCAAAAGCAATGCTAGAGAGAAAAATAAAACTAAGTTGCAGAACCGATACATTTGATGTCAAGACTTGCTAGCTAGAGCTCTTATTAGTAAGATAGCATGATATTACCATAAAGATGGACATATCCATAAATGAGGCGGAGTAAAATTGAGGAACAGGCCTATACACATATGAATCTAAATGTTCAGACTCAAATTGTAAAATTTCTAGGGGAAACTATTGTCCTCAAACTTGATTTTAAATGGGGTACATAAAAAGATTTTAAATAGGGTACATAAAAAAATCATTAACCATAAAAGAAAAATAACAGTAAACAGGACCTGATCAAAATAAAAAAACTTGTCCTTCAAAAGGCACTGTTACAAAAAAGACAGACCACAGTCCCGAAGACTGTATTGCAATACATATATGTGACAAAGGACTTGTAAATAAAAAAGAAAATGATAAAAATGACAAAAGATTTGGGCCGGGGATATAGCTCAGTGGTTCCAGCGCCTGTCTTGCAAGTGCCAGGACCCGGGTTCAATCCCTGGAAACCACATAACAATACTGGGTGTGGAGACTCACCCTAGCAGCAACCAGTACCACATACCACAGTGCCGGGCGTGGTGGCTCACGCCTGTAATCCCAGCACTCGGGAGACAGAGGCAGGAGGATTGCTGTGATGTGAGTTGGAGGCTGAGCTCAGGGCCAGCCTGAACTACAAAGCGAGACCCTGTCTCAAAAAACCTTAAAAAAAAAAAAAAAGAGAAAAAAAAATGACAAAAGATTTTAAATGCCAAATGAACTGAATGGCCTCTACCAAACTATCTGTAAGAATGGCAAATAAGCGTATTGAGCCTACAGTCCACATCAGTAGTCATTTTGGAAAGGCAGAGCAAAACCATACTGGGAACTGCCACCTCCTCCCTATCACAGCTGCAACTGAAAACCAATCATGCTGAGTGGGCAAGGATATGAAGTGAGGGGCCAGCGATTTAGCTCAGTGGTTCTGGTGTCTGCCTGGCAAGCCCAAGATCCTGAGTTCGATCCCCAGTAACTACATACCTCAATACTGGTGGCATGGTGGCTCACACCAGTCATCCCAGCACTCAGGAGGCAAAGGCAGAAAGATTACTGTGAGTTTGAAATAGCCTGGGCTACAAAGTGAGTTCAGAGCCAGTCTAAAGTACAAAGCGAGACTCTGTATAAATAAAAAAATAAAATGAAGTGAAAGGAGCCCTCATGTACCATTGTGGGAACAGATGCAAACACTGGGGGGGAAAGCACAGTGTGGCAGATTCTTCAAAGGTAGAACACACATGTCTTAATTTCATGTTGCCAAATATGAATTTCAAGTGGACCAAATAATTTTTCAGTATCAGTTCTAAATATTGCACAAAAATATGTATTCTAAAAAATGAGTTACAGTTTGTCCAGAATTCAAATGCAATTGGATGCCCTGTAGTTTTATTTCCTAACCGTGGCAACTCTACTTCCCGTATAATCCAATACCCAAACTTATGGAAATATATATCTACCTGTAGATAGCAGAAACAACCCAAATGTCCACCACCAAAGAACTACATAAACAAACAATGACATGTCTGTACATGTCTGTACTCTGCTTGGCAGAAAAAAAAAAAAAACCCAAAGTGAGTATTAATGCACATGTGCTGTGATGAAGATATGTCTGTGCCCGCAGGTCCAGTGCTGGCACCGTGGTCTCCAGGGTGGAAGAAGCTTTAAGAGGCGGAGCCTCACACAACAGAATCAGGTCAACACCTGCAGGAGGCTTAATGTAGGTTTCCGAGCACTGGATTGGTTCTTACGGGAATGAACTCTTAAAGGGCACTTGACATCACCCGTGAGTTTGTTTTGCTAACACCGTGGCCAACCAAGCATGCGCGCAAGCCACAGTTTTTAAACTGTGAGCAAAATAAACCTCTTTTCTACAATGTACCAGACTCAGGCATCTGGCCACAAGACAAAGGCAACAGCGGTAGTGAAAGGGAAGAGCCTGCCTTTGCTTTTCTGAGACTTTCTAGCATTGAAACTTTCTAGAAAACTGCTCATGCCCCGAGGGAGACACTGGAAGACTCAGAACAGCAGCTGTGAAGACTAACAGGAATTGCACTGATGGGAATCTTCAAATGCCAGCCAAAGCCGGAAGCAGGGTCCAGCAGGGCAGGGACTGGGGGAGGCTGGCCCAGAAGCTCTACCCACATAGAGAGAGGAAACCAGAGCAGGCGCTGACATTGCAGGCTGGCCCAGTGACTGCGCATCCTGAGGGTACTGCTCCCACCCACCCCCACCATCCAGCAGCTGCTGCCACGGCATCGATTTATAGAGGAGCTGCCTGTGCCAAGTCTCAGAGAGCAGGCATTCCACCTTAGGAAACCAAGCAAACCCCAAAGACCTGAGTTAGTCTATTATATCGGACTAAATTGTCTTCCTACCCCACTCTCCCACCCACCTCCATCAATATCCAGGAGATATGCACTCAAAAGAAAAACTAGATTGTAGCCAAAATAAAGAAAGTGCCCTACAAATACCCATCTGAATGTTGTGTAAACAAGCTCTCAATCCCACCACCAACATAATACACGAAGTGTTTCAAGGTGTCCAATGGGTGACAGAGCGGTGGCCTTTGGCTGCAGGCATGGAGCCAGGCAGCCAGGAGGGAGCAGGGGGAGATGGTGTGTGCACGGTGTTCAGGGGCGGTGAGGACAGGGGAGCCGGGCTCCTTGGACAAGGACAACCCGTCATGCCCCAGTTGGCTCAGTGACCCAGAAACCCAGCCGAGCGTGAGTTTAGTGAAGGCGGCTTCTCCGTGCCTGATGTTGCCTTCTGGAAACTTTGCAAAGAGGAAGCCAGAGAATGTGACTGTCAAATGTTAGTCAGTCTCTCCACAGATCAAGAAGCCTAAATAAGTGATAAGTGCGGCCATTTGATATCTTGCAGTCACACACAGCTTCAAGGAGTCCCTCAGAGAAACTGAGATGATTGGGAGCAAATCTGAGTCGCTAGAAATGCCAAAGTTCATTCCTTTCTTTCTAAGGTGGTGTCAGGAAACCAGAGACCCAGGACCACGGCTGCCTGGAGAGCTCTCCCCGCAGGACAGCTCCAGCTTTCCAGGTACTTGCTTCAGGAAAGATGGCTGGATGAATGTCCAAGAACTGACCTGACTCAGATTTCATGACCCTTCTTGTGACTGAGCGGCTCGCCAGACACTGTCCTTTTCTGGGAGGCCACAGAATGAGGAGGGTACTGGTCAGTGCAGCTCTGGGTCCTGGATTCATCTTCCCCTTCCCCACTGCAATGCTGTTTTACTAAATTGTCCCTTTCAGGGCCGGGGAGTTAGCTCAGTGGTTCCAGCGCCTGTCTTGCAAGCACAAGGGCCCGGGTTCGTTCCCCAGTAACCACATACCATACTGGGTGTGGAGTCTCACTCCCAGCAGCAACCAGTACCACATACCACAGCGCTGGGCGTGGTGGCTCACGCCTGTAATCCCAGCACTCGGGAGGCAGATGCAGGAGGATTGCTGTGATGTGAGTTGGAGGCTGAGCTCAGGGCCAGCCCAAACTACAAAGCAAGACCCTGTCTCAAAAAAAAATAAAATAAAATAAAATAAACTGCCCCTTTCAGGCACCTGTCTTTCTCTCTGCCATGAGGTACACAGTAGGTATCCTGTCTGCACCTGGAGTAAAGGTGCCATGTGTCTCAGAGATGACAAAGCCCACTCCTCCTGTGTCCCCACATGGCACCAACTGAAGTTGAGCTGCAAGACTGACAGCAGCAAGACAAGCAGAATGTCCTGCAGGACCGTAGGATGAGGCCAGAAAGCAGTACACACGGGGGGGGGGGGGGCCTGCCTTAACCCGACATAAAAATGCAGCGAGAAACAGCTAGGAGTGGACTGATAATTGCTCCCAATGAAAATACTGATCAATATTTGAAGAGGTGTCAAGGGCTATACTGGGTCCCTTCAGTGCCTCAAATTATGACTATGTTTGAAGACATGGTTCTGCTCTGCTGAGGCTGCTGGGGTGGCCCCAGTGAACAGGAAGCCTTCTAAGAAGAGGAAGTTTGGGCACAGAGAGTCACAGGCATGAGGGGAAATCAACAGGAGGAGCCTGAGGGAGGGAGTGAAGCCAAGGCAGCATGGAGAATGGGCTTGGACTGCTGAAAGCTGTGTGACAACGAGTTTCTGTTGTGTAAGGGCCCTCATCGCTGGTATTTCCTCACACCACCCTACCCAGCTGATGCAGAGTCACAAACGTAAGAAAAGTAGTGCTGAATAGGTTAGGGGGATTGTAGGAGTCTTGGGGAGCCTTATCCTAATTCTGCCATGTGAAAAGGGTCTGAAATCCCCTGTGTGGGGACCACAGCCTGCCTTCCCATCCTGCAACCCGGAGACCATCACGGGCTCACTTCCTGGTCTCACTCTTCGTCTCTGGCTCTTCCTCAAGGCTGGAGGCATGTTAATTGGGCTCCCCACCTCCAGACTTCCGGCCCTTCCTTTTTAATTAAATGCTCCAACATGCAGCTCCAGCTCTCTGTTCTTCAGAAATGAAGAGAACGCCCTCCCGCCCACTTGGGGCTTTCCCTACAGTTCTGCCAGCAGGGAGCTACCAAAACCCCTCTAGGCCTTGAGAATACCTGACCTGCGCTACCGCTCCAGGGCCGATTGAGACTCTGATCTTCGTGGACGCCGAGCGTCCTGCAAACGTGTGACTCCTCTTTATGGCTGGGACCCAGATATGCCCCGTTGGCAGAGCTGAGGGCAGAAGAGGAGTAGCCTGGCAGGGGGCAAATGTAACCCAGGCTCAGGTCCACACCCTCATTTTTCCTCATTGCTGGGGTGACATACCCACAACCAAAAGAAGAGGTTTATTTTGGAGTACAGTGTGTATTGTGGTCAGCTGGCTTCAAGGCAAGATGGTGGCAGAGGGGCAAAGCTGACAGGAAGCAGGAAGAGTGAAGGGAGGAGGCAGGAGAGAGATGCCCTCTGCCAGGTCATGTCCCCAGCGACCACCTCTTCCAACTGGATCCCACCTCCTGACAGCCAGGAAGCTTTGAGTCCCCATAATCCAGTCACCTTCTAAAAGGCCCACCTATGAGCGCAGGAGGCTTTGGGCGGACATCTAAAGGTAGGCCACGCAGCGGGGCTCATTTGAGTTCAGTGTTGTCACAGCATCTCAAAATGGATAGTTATAAATTCTCACCTGTGGCCACCTGATCAGGATGTAGAGTTCATTACTGGGCACATAGGGGGAAGAGAATGTTTTCTGTCATTCCTCTCATCAAAGCAGTTACCGTAAGTCCTAAGTGTGGCTTGGTACAGGGATACAGTTCACACGCTGCCTGTATGTGGTGGTTTCCAATCCAGCCGTCCTGCCTCAGGATAGCCCAGCCCTCTGCCGTCAGCTAGTGACTCGACTCTGTATCTCCTGCCAAAGACCAGTCCTGGCCCAGCAACAGTGTAAACTCCAAATGCAGGTGATGCTCTGGCAGAGTTGTGAGGGCAGGTGGCTGAGGGCAGGGGTGCCAAGGATACAGTGATACAGAGTTACCCAGGACTCTGTAGGGGTCCTGTTCTGGGAAGGGGATTTCCTCCTGAACAAGGCACCATTGCAAATCAATACCAATACAAGTGTAACCTCAGAAGGTTGCAATATGAGACATAAGGCATTTGCCTGAGCTGTCACCACTGTTGGCTAAGACACACCCTTCCCCCATCTCACAGATGAATAAACTAGGCTCTGCCAGTAACACTGAGTAATAGACAACCACAAAATCTCAGACACACATCACTATGGGCATTATTGTCACCCAGACACCTGTGGCTTGGCTCCCTGGCCGAAGCTACATGAGCAAGCCAAAAGCAAGGCGCCTCCCTTGGAGGTAGAGGGGATTGTGTCTCCAGGTTTGTCAGGAACCCAAGGTAGTGCTGTTCTGTTTGTGGAAATTCCCTTGGCTTATTGTGTTTATTACTCAATGAACCGATGCATTTTATACTTTGTCATGTGCCTCGGGTCTTTGCTGCTTGGTATGTGCTTTGTCTCTCCCACGGCACTGTTGAGTTACTAAGGCAAGGGTGTGTCTAAGTCACCCCAGCACTGCACAGTGCTAGCAGAGAGAAGATGCACAGTAAACAGTGATGATGGCAACAGTCCTTTTCTTTTTTCTTCATTTTTTGCAGTGGAAAGGATGAAAATACCAGGTGTGGCATATTCACAGCACACACATTCTACCACTGTGCAGCCTCTGCCCTTAGCCCATTATCACAGAAGGGCTGGCCAGTGTATTTTTCCAATCTTCTTGCCAAGAAGCCTAAAGTAAGTGCCACTGTGGGTTCCTTCTTAGTTACCTGAAAACAAACCCCAAAGACTGAGCAGGTTACTGTAGCTCCACTGCCCTGGAAGAGGTGAATAGTTCTACAAGTATATCTAGATTAATTAGCACCGTTGCCTCAAAGATTCATCCACAGCTCCTTGTTAGAACTCAGTCTTACTCATACCAGAGTAGAAGGCAACGAGTGAAAGAATTGTTCTAAACTTTTGCGACAGTTAATTTATATGATTGTCAACTTGATTGGCCTGAGAGCCACCTTGGGGATAGTAAAGCCCACTTGTGAGTGTCTGAGTGGGTCACGGAGAGCCATGTCATGGGAATCGTGTCTGCTCCCTCACCACTTCCTCTCTGGTGCTTTCTCCTTGTCCTTCTTTCCCGCTGTCATGAACCAATCAGCTTCTCTCTATACAAACCTCTGCTAGGATGTTCCTGCTTTGGAGCCAGTCAGCCATGGACTGAACCATCTGGGACCATAAGCCAAATAAGTTGTAGGTGTCGGTATTGTGTCCCAGGAGTGAGGAAGCTAACAAATACAGCTTGTGCAATTATTTTCTCATCAAAGACTCACCTGAACAGAGTCAAGAGATGAGAATCCAAGTGACTCAGGGAGGTCCTTCCCCCAGACAAATGGAGCTGATGCTAATCCTGTTTCACACTTATGAGTCACTGTGCACAGAGACCATACATTCACACTGTTATTTAATCTTTGTCTTACTTGCTGGGTGTTTAGCTCAGTGGTGTCACACCTACCTTGCAACAAGGTCCTAAGATCAATCTCTAGGACTGAAAAAGAAAAGAAAAGAAAAAATCCTTATCTTACTTAATCTCCTACCTGCTGCTGTAGAATCATCCCCATGCCGCATCCAACGAAATCCAGCTTAAAGATACAATGTGACTTGTCCACAGTCTTGGTGCTCACAAATGGTTGTGTTGCAAAGTAATTTGCTATGATAAATTCATACTGTAAATATTTAAATTTTAGTGAACTACTTCAATCCAGCCAGTTTTTTAAAATGTGATTTATTTTTCTCTTAGTGATTGCTTTTCAAAACACAAAACATAACAAACAGAAAGTATCCTATAACATTCTTCTTTAATCTTCTTACTCTCCTATACCCAGAGGTAACCATTTCTTAAATTTAGTTCTTTCAATTTAGTGTAATTAAATGGTACTAACTGTCCAATTTTCTGTTGATTTTTATTACTAGAAAGACTATGTTGAGGCAGAGATTTAGCTCAGTTGTTCCAGTGTCTGCCTTACAAGCACAAGGGCTTGAGTTTGAGCCCTGGTAATAAAAAAAAAAAAAAAAAAAGAAAGAAAGAAAGAATGGGCTGGAGATTTAGTTCAGTGGTTCCGGTGCCTGCCTTGCAAGCACAAGGGCCTAGGCTCAGTCCTTAGTAACCACATATAACAAGGCCAGGCATGGTGACCCACACCCAGCAGCAACCAGTACCACATACCACAGTGCCGGGCGTGGTGGCTCACGCCTGTAATCCCAGCACTCGGGAGGCAGAGGCAGGAGGATTGTTGTGAGTTTCAGGCTCACTTGGGCTATATAGTGAGCTCAGAGCCAGCCTGGACTACAAAGCAAGACCCCGTTTCAAAAAAAAAAAAAAAAAAGAGAAAGACTATGCTAATTGATATTTTCTGTACATGTCTTTTAGGCACATATAGTAGAAGTTGCCTAGAATATTTACCAAGACATGCAATTACTGTGTCAAAAGCACTCACGTTTTCTACTTTATTGCTATATATCTCTGCACTGTGATAATATAAATTTCTACTCTACCTGTAGGCCATGACTGTACTTCATCTTACCTATGTCTTCACCAGTACTTGAGATTACTAGAATTTTCAGTATTTTCAAAACTACTGGCAGTAAAATGGCAGCTCATGTTAATTTATGATTTCCTGACTTTTAAATAAAGCATATTTTCTTATATTCATTGGCCATTCATGTTCTTCTTCTGTGAATATTTTATCATATTTTCTGTCCATTTCATATTGGTTTTTTTTCTTGCTGATTTAGAATGCTTGATGCTATTGAAAATATATTCTCTTAATATGTTACTGACCTTCTTAGCTTTTAGGTAATGTCTTATTATGTGGAAAATTTCAATTTCAATGCAATCCACGGCTAAATTTAGATGTATTACTCTCACTTTTCAAATATAACATCTACATTTAACTCAAAAGACAAGAGGCACAAAAGAGCCTATAATGCAGTCTCTTTTCTAGCTCTTGCACAGCTACCCGGTTGCCCTTGTATCCTCCCAGAATCACTGTAATTAAAAAAAAAAAAAAGCAAAGTATACATATATTGACTCTTTGACCCAAATGTTAGCATTCTCTTTAAAAATATATCTTTACTATGTATAGTGGAGGTTATCACACACCAGTATTATACTTAGGTTCCATTACCATTTCTGTAATATTCCAAGGTCTGCTCATACTATATATATAACCAGTGTCTTGCTGAAGAGTGTAAGTTGTTTCTCATCTTTTGATGCTATAAGCAGTATTGCACTGAGTAACTTTGTTCTTTTACCACAGCACACATTTATGCACGTGTCTGCAGAACTCAAGCCTAGGCATGGAAGTGCATACCTGGGAGTGTGTGCAGCTATAGTTTTGATAGATATTGTCCAATTCCCTACAGGGGAGTTGTTAAAATATTGCAAGAGAGTCTGCTTTCTACATCATGGACAATGCCATTAGCCAAACTTCTGAATTTTTTACCAACCTGATAGGTGAAAATGGGATCTTGGTGTGGTTTTAATTTGCATTTCTATTGCTATTAGTCCAGTTGAAATCATGTTACAGAAATATAACATTTTTATATCCTTATGACAATGTTATGCATGCTTTTCTGTCTGCTAATATTAAATTATTTATCTTATTAATTTTCAGAAATTTTAGTAAAATTTCTGAAATTTAGTAAAATTTGATCTTAGTCTATGACATGAGTTGTAAATTTTTTTCCAGGGGGTTCACTGGTCTTTTCTATACGCTTGGTGGTTTTTCTCATACATATCATCACTGACCATCTTGAATTAAAATGGGCTCTTATTTCAGATAAGTGTTCACTGGAAAAGTTTGTGAATAGGTTTTGAAAACAGCAAAATACTATACTATTATTATTAGCTTGAGCAATGTTTTTATATTTGAAGGTATTAGGAAAATAAAGGCAGAAGTAAATTATTCAAATGACAAGTAATCAAATTTCCTATGCAAAGCTCAGCTTTGTGTGGGATTTGTTACACATACTGAGTTCCATCAGTGAGATCTGATTTTGCTGCAGTGGTTCACATCATTTCTTCTTCTCATTGCATTTTACAAATCAAGTAATTTTAAGACGGTCTCTTAGCTTATGCTTGATAAATCATAAACAGAGCAGTCGCTTACATGGAGGGCTGAACCTACACATTTTCTTTCCTTTGTTTGGCACGCTGAGCAACCCAACCCAGGATTTCTTCTTCTTAGATTAAAACTTGGCATAGCTGGCTTTTCTTCTCTTGTCTTCATGCTGAGTTTAGAAAAATCACAGACACTGGGGGAAGACCATTCAGTGGACAAAGAATAGTTTCCTCAACAACTGATTCTGAGACAGCTGAATTTCCACATGCCAAATAATAAAGTCTGGCTCCTACCTCACACCATGTACAAAAATTATCTCAAAACAGAGTAACAACTTAAAATAACAAGCAAAATCATGAAACTCTTAGGAGAAAACTAGAATAAATCATGACATTGGATTTGGCAATCAATTCTTAGATGTGACACTAAAGTACATACAATAAAAGAAAAAATAATAAGATGAACTTCATTGAAGTTAAAAACTTTTGTGAATTAAAAGACATTATTAATAAACTCGAGACAACCTATTTGTAGGAGAAAATGTTTGTAGGGAGAAGATTTTTTTTTTTTTTTTTAGGTTTTTTGAGACAGGGTTTCGCTTTGTGGTTCAGGCTGGCCCTGAGCTCAGCCTCCAACTCACATCACAGCAATCCTCCTGCCTCTGCCTCCCGAGTGCTGGGATGACAGGCGTGAGCCACCACGCCCAGCACTGTGGTATGTGGTACTGGTTGCTGCTGGGCGTGAGTCTCCATGCCCAGTATGGTATGTGGTTACCGGGGAATCGAACCCGGGCCCTTGCACTTGCAAGACAGGCGCCGGAACCACTGAGCTAACTCCCCGGCCCGGGAGAAGATATTTTTAAACCATATATAGGGGACTAGTATCTACAATATACAGACTGATGTCAATTTATGCTGATTCATCTTAAGATTGCTTTGGGTTATAATAGTATAGTAACAATTTAATTCAGTAGAACCATACATCAAAATTTGAATTTTGATCTCTTTTAGGGGGGAAAAAATATATACCTACAGGATGACCCTGTAGCAGTGTTGAGCAGCAGCAGTAATGCACCAGACAAGAGGATTGCAAAGATAAGCAACTGGTCTTCCCAGGTCCGAGGTCACTAAACTGTGCTACTTGCTGGGTTGGGTGTATCAACTACATTTTGGATATTTTTACCTTATAAGGGATCTATCCAGCCATAATCCCCTTATAAGAACATGTACATAGAATTCTTAAAACTTAACAAAAGAGACAGTCTCCTGCAGGTGAAGTGGCCCCTCTGAAAATCATGCTGAAATGTTATTGTCACTGAAACAGCAGTAGCACTAGAAGTGGACCCATGAAGGATGCTTAGCCGTGAGAGATCTATCCTTATGAGTGGGCTAATGTCGGTATTTCTGGAGTGAGCTAGGCACCTCAGGAATGGACGCCTCTTCCAATGACATGGTTTGGGTCCCATCCTCTCTCTGTCTCCTGCACATTTCCTCACTGTGTGAAACTACCCTTGCCAGGTGCTGGTACCACGTTGTTAGATCTCCCTGTTTCCAGAGCCATGAGTCAAATAAACTTCTCAATCTGTGGTATTCTGTGACAACCACATAAAACAGACAAAGACACAAACCAAGAACTAGTCAAGGGCTTGACTAGACAGTTTTCTAAAGTAGGCAACAAGGACATGAGAAAATACTTAGCATCAACATTAAGGAAGTGCAGCTCAAAGCCACAGGGAGTGACTGTTTCACACCCACGGGAATTATGTTTGAAAATGTAGAAAATAACAAGGGGTGGCAAGAATGTACAGAAACTGGGACTCTCACACTTTCCTGAGGTTCTGCCTCTGTGGAAATCAGTTAAAATAAATCTACCACATGACACACAGTATGTATAAACTCAACAGGACAGAGAACAGCATCTGAACAAGGGTATGCTCACAGCCACAGGACTCATGATACCCAAGAGGCGGGATCAGCCTAAATGTCCATCAGCTGATGAGCAGATGATCAAGTTGTGCTTCACCTACACAAAGGAGTTTTTATTCAGCCATTAGAAAACCACTGATGCACACTGCAGGGTGAATAACCTTGGAAAACATGCTAAGTAAAAACAACACATCACACATTGCATGATTCTCTTGTGGGTAATATCCCAAATGATAAATCCATAAAGACAAGACATGGACTGGCGGTGGCCAGAGTCTGGGGGCGGACTCCTGGATTGTTTGCTTGAAAATAATTAGTTTTATGCTATAGGAATTTTACTCTGATACTTCTGTTTAAATCAAGAGAAAGGCAAAGGCAAAGCAAAAACTTCCACAAGGATAAAGAGGTGAATACATTCCCTAAGAGACATTTCTCACCTGTAAACCTGAGGTCACAGTGGATCCTGCCTCACAGAGCTCCCTGTAGACCACTGGCACAGGTAGCAAATGCTCCAGACGTCTTATCTGTCATCATCATCCTCATTATTGCCCAAGGAACCTAGTAGAAAGCTTCCTTCAGAAGTTCTATTATAGGACCAGGGATTTAGCTCAGTGGTTCCGGCGCCTGTCTTGCAAGCACAAGGACTCAGGTTCGATTCCCCTGTAACCACATACAATACTGGGCGTGGAGACTCACGCCCAGCAGCAACCATACCACATACCACAGTGCTGGGCGTGGTGGCTCACGCCTGTAATCCCAGCACTCAGGAGGCAGAGGCAGCAGGATTGCTGTGATGTGAGTTTGAGGCTGAGCTCATGGTCAACCTGAACCACAAAGCGAGACCCTGTCTCAAAAAAAAAAAAAAAAAAAAAAAAGAAGCCCTATTATAACCATCCTCCCTTCATTTCTATGAAGATGATGAGAACCAGCAGCCCTTCATTGGAGGAAGAAAAAGAGATGAACCCAGCTTAGATGCAACTGGCAACAGTGAGATCAACTAGCTGCCTAACACTATAAGTATTAAACCTTCTGCCTAGAGGAAGAGTCCCAATTTTTGCAGCCAGGGACACTGAGATGCAAAAAGAAGTTAAATAATTCACCTAATGTTTCACAGATGGTCTGCAGAAGATCTGAAATTCATACACACATCTATTTTTTCTGAACTCAAATCAAAGTTCTGTGGTACCTGTGGATCCAGTCTCTTGGAGCAGGGAAGGGTGCTTTGGTCGCTAAGAACCAGGATGGTCAAAGGTGAGCAGGGGATTTCCTGGAGTTGCAGTGGAGATCATGTAGATACTCATCTACACAGAGAGGTTCCATCCACTGCCAACCTGGGTCTGCATGGGACGGGCTGCACATTTGTGCCTGGGCCCTCAGAATGCTGCCAGTCCTCTCCGGTGGTGCCACTATCACTCTAATCACCGGGCACTCCCTTCTCCTCCCGTCTCTGGGGGAGGGCAGTGGAGCTCACTGGCCCATGTGCTCCTAGCCTGGGTTTGCATTTCAATTTAAAAACCACTCAGCTTGAGGACATTTTAACTTTGTTTCTGGAGGAGGAAGCTGCTCTTGGTCAGACCCAGGTGATCCCCCATGGCACCTACTTTGCTGAAAGCACCAAGACTGACTAGGCTGAGGCAAACAAGCAAGATGAAAGAAGTACATACGTGACCAAGAGTGACTGTCATCCCCCTGCTGCTCCTTGGCCTCGGGAATCAGCAACCTGCTTCTGTCCACTAAGTACTCGGGGAGGATCTGGCAGGTTCCTGCAAACCCAGTCCAGTGACTGGTGGTCAGCACAGAAAGTCCTGTTTATTAATTTATCAAGAGATATGGAACAAATGTAGCAGCCAGATTCTCCAGCAGCGCCATTAGAACATTCCTTCCCATCACAAATGACACAAGACCCAGAGAGTGGCGGGATGTGCCTTGAGAATGGGCTACTAAGCCCAGGAACTTAGGGAGTGAAAGAGTTCATCTCTGCGGTGGGAATTTCAGAGCTAGCAGCCAGGCCATCAGGCCCGGCACCCTCTCTCCTCACACTGTCGCAGAGGCTCCGAGGCTCGTCTTCCATGTGCACACACTTTGGACCCAGCAGCTCTTTCAGCCCGGAAGCTACTCGCCTTTTTAGATGACTGCATCTTCCTGCTTCAATTCCCTTCGTAGTCATCTGGAGTCTTCCTCCGCAACAGCTGTATGTTTCATCACTCCCCCCCCCCCCCGGGGGAGACCTCGGTCCCACAGCCCTCTGGTGTCAGTGTGGCACCTGGTGGTTATGACAGCAGACACAGAGGCCTCCCAAGCGGTGCTAAGGGCTTGGGTTCTGTCTTGCTGGAAATGGGACACTTCTGAAGGGTCCAAGCAAGACAGTCGCATAGTCGACTTCATTTTCATTTATTCATTAGTACGTGTTTGCAGTACAAAGGTGGCCAACAGCAAGACTGCTTGGAGACCACTCCAAAGCCTGAGGCAGAGGTGATAGGGAGGCTGAGGGCCCAGAGGGAAAGACAGCACTGCTCACGCCCTGCTGACACCGGTGTGTGGGAAAGACAGGGAAGGACCAGACAGCTGAGGTTCTGGGTCTCCCTGGAGGCTGTGAAGACAGGTAGGACGCTCACAGCATCTTGACACAGCTGTAATCACAGCTGACATTGACATGTCATGTACATGACATGCTTCTAGGAGAAACCTGATCAGACTTCTCACATTCTAGTAGCTCTACATTTGCCCTGATGTTTACTGGAAAGCAGGTAGGACTTGCATTCCAGACCCATGGTTTTGCTAACATTGTTGCTTAGGCAAAAGTAGGAGTAGGCAGAGATGCTAACAAGTTGATTGATTATAAGCCTTGTTCTAAGAATAGAGCAAATGAATAGAGAGATGCTTATACATGAGGTTTGATGAAATCTCATTTTTTTACAGCAAAATTAAATTGTGAAAAGGAAATGTTCACATTTTTGAGATAGAAACCTAAGAATCTCAAAGGTAGAATAATTTGTGTAAGTTGACAGAACAATGAAGTTGAATGTACTGGACAGCTTTAAATTACCACAATGAAGTAATGAAGGCAACTGGCCTTATAAAGAGAAAAGGTTTGCTTAGCTCACAACTTTGGAGGGTCAGGTCCAAAGTCACCCATTGATTTGGCCCCTGGTGAAAGTGGCGCCTATGGACGTGTAGGTAGGAGCAGTTACATCTCAAGTTGGTAGGGAGAGGGAGATGGAGGGAAGGGGGAGAGGCCCACGTCTCCATGAAGGGCTTCCCTTGCATGACTCAGAGCTCTCACTAGGCCCCACTTCTTAGAGGCCCACAGCCTTTCTACTGTCACATCCGGAGATGGAGTCTTTACCATAACAGATGCCTAGAGATGCAGAGATTATACCCGAGGAGAGGCTGGGCCTAGCCCTCTCTCTCTCCCTCTCTTTGTCTCTCTCTCTCTTTCTCCCTGGATTGGTAAAAGTCCTTGTCCCCATGACTGGACCTTAATTGCGTGCGTAGCCCAGCCTGGTTCACTGCCATCCACTGTCAGACATGGCAAGACTCTGTGAAAGAATGAACAAGCTTAGGAAATGGACAAGGACACAGGGTGCAGAGCTGACAAAGCCCCTCACAAGTGTGTCAGAGTCAGAATGACCAAGAGGCCACAAACCCCTCTGCAAGGAAGGTGGGGGAAGGTGCACGGTGGGGGGGTCACTTCTGCAGATCTGGGACCAGATGTCGTTGAACCGTGAATGCCTTTCCCGTGCTTGGTCCTGAGCTCAGCAGCCTGAAGAGCTGAAGCTACAGGAACAGGCTGCCCTCAGCACGCACTGGCGTTCGGGATGATTCTCTGGAATTCTGTGGCTTCCTGAGAGGAGATGAGGCGTCCTGCAGGAGGAAACTCCCGGGCACAACTCAGTCTCCCAGCTGACCTCGGTCCCAGGGTCCCCTGAGGTTCCTGTGTTTAATGATATGTTCTTGCTCATGAAAAGTAATATAAATCTGTAGTGAAAAAAAAATGGAAGGAGGATCAAAAATATAAATGGAAAAATAAAAATGACCAGTGAATGCTCAGAAATTACTGCTAATGTTTTGATATAGCAAAAAAGAAAGAGAAGGTACAGATGGAGGAGGAGGAATGAAAGAAGTGAAAGAGAAAAAAAGAGATGGATGAGGAGAAAAGGAAGGAAAGAAGAAAGGAGGGGGGAAGGAGGAAGGATCGAAGGAAAGAAGGAGGAAAAGAGGAAAACAGAGTAGGAAGAAGAGGCTGGAGAGCTGCATGCTAGGCTCTATCTCTGCCCCGCGCTGGGGTGAGAGGTCAGAGTGTAGCTGACGATCACCTGTATCGGAATCGCCTGGGGCATTTTCCAGCCCTGAGTCCACAGAACCAAAGTCCTTGGGATGGAACCTGGGCCCCTGCTAGTCCATAGCTTCTCCAAAGTTGTGAAAACTACCAATACAGGTAGCCTGCAGACTGCTTCCTAGAGGAAGAGACAGAGGGTAACAGCCTTTCATGGGGAAAAAAAATCACTACAGTTTCATGCCAAGACCTGGCCAGGACCTCAGCAGTTTGGAAGAAAAAGTTCAACCACCCTTCAGTAAAATGCGCCCAACCTGGCCTGCCATGTACACCGTTAGCCACTCACAACCAGGCTAAGTAGTGCTTTGGGAAATAATCAGAAATGGAGAAGAGAGAACCAGAAGTCCTGGTATTTTAGATGGAGGTTAAATTTTTTTATTTGTCTGTTTATTTGACACAGGGACTCACTTTGTAATTCAGGCTGGCCCTGAACTTACTATGGAGCCCAGGCTAGCCTCTAACCCACAGAAATCCCCCTGCCTCTGCCTCCTGAGTGCTAGAATTATAGGTGTGAACTACCACACCCACCCAGAGGGTGAATTCTAAAGGAAACATCTGGAGAGTGTAAAACCACGTAGAGCAAACACACGAACACACATAGTCACACTCACACCCTTTACACCTCTCCCTCTCTGATCCATATTTTAGACCAAAAGTTGGGCCAAGGAAAGAGGAAATAAGTATGTTGGTGAGAGAAAATTCATTCTTGTCTGATCTAGGACAGTGCACTCTAGAGAGGCCCCGTGAGAAGGGTTGGTCCCTGGAAAGGCCTGGAGCCTAACGTGCCTGCTGCCTAGAGCAGAGGACTTTAACCATTTGGAAAAACTTCATCACATAACCTGCTTGCTCGCTGGCATCTTTTACAGTCTTTTAATTGCTAGCAAGTTTCCGCTTGACTCACCAAGGAATTTGAACTCCAGGGTTCTGAAGAGAAGCAATCGATGGTACTCAACTCTGGACTGTTGAAAAGGTAAACTGAGGCACTATACAACGTCAGCACTCATTTGAACAGACAGGGCTTCATAAATGGAGCAGCTCCAAAGAGGAAATGGTCCAGAGGCTCCATGGAAGAAACCTACAGGAAACTTTGTAGAAGAGAAAGCAAAGCAGACATTTGGATGGCTGCAGCTGCCACTTTCTGTATTGAGTCTACTATAGAAAAGTCCCTACTGACATAATTATAAGTTTGTTGGCTATTTTGATTAATAGGGTTTAAGCTCTATGTTTTCTTTATTGTAAGTATTTAGAAGAACTAGCTCAGGGCCTGAGGATGTCAGTGGTGTACCATGTGCTCAGCATGAATGAAGCCACCAGTATCAAGGTAAATACATAAAAATGCAGGCATAACAGCATAACCTTTGTGTCCAATAGCAGATGAATGGATGTGGTATATGTGGTATTTATACCCACTGGAGTACTACTCTGCCATAAAGAAGGATAGACTTGAATCCTTTGTGGGAAAATGGATGTGCCTTGAAACCATAATGTTCAGGGAAATAAATCAGACACACAGCTTAAACATCACAGGGTTTCTCTTAAATGAGAAGCCCAAATTATAAGTAAAGGGAAAAATAGAAGTAGGATTTACATCTAGAGAGACAGATCTTTCTCAGTGGGAAGGGGTCCAGGGATTAAGGGAGAGGGATAGAGGGAAAGGGGACAAAAGAATTAAAGTATGCGTTATATACACACACCAGCTTCCCACAGGAAAGGAAAACATTATGCACTGTGAACATATACTACTAAAAATTATTTAAAACTACCAGAGTAAAAAGTGCACTAAAATTAAATTTTGCTCATGTACACAGATCAAGCAAGGCCTGGGTCACTTTTGACACCCAGTAAGTGGCAACCGCTCAAGGGTTGACTTTAACAATTTCCACATCGTGGTCATCCACTCACCAAACAGGAAAAGCAATCAAGCAACCTAGCATCTGTCATGTTTACCACTATTGACGTGATTTTTGCCATGAAGAATCCTACAGACTTTATTATCAACAATTGAGGAGTTTGTCACCAACAGGTGAGTGAGTCTCGGTCACCCAGGTGTCCACGTTTACATAATCTTCATAGGTTTGAGTGATAAAGTCATTGGGTTCTTCTAGTAGCAATCTTCTGATAAGTCCCTCAGGACAATGTTTAGCACCTTGGAATGGTTGTGATTCTTTAGGGAGATAAAGACAATGACTCAGGAAAAAAAAAAAGGACAAAGATGAAAATTCTCATCACAGAATTCCAGGAGCCAAGATGTAACCAAATCAATCAATAAATCAGCAGAGGAACCAGGACCCAGCTGGTGGGAGACGTGCGATGGGTTTAGAAGAGTCTTTAAATCATGGAGCATCATTTCAACTTTATTAATGTCGGGAACAATCTTATTTAGGAGAAATAATAGCACAATCGGACTATGACTGGGCCGAGCTTTGCTGCTTGCAAATGGACTTGGGGGCTTGACGCTTGTCTTCACCTCTGGTGGCAACAGGGACTTGGGTGGTCCCACATGCTGTGTTGCTCCAGGGCAGAACTACATTAGAATCTATCTAATTCCTCAGGGACTATTGCTGACATCTGCCCTGCCCTAGAGGGTCTTTTTCTTTTTTTATTTTATTGGTACATTTTATATACACATTATGATCACAATCAACATTGAGAGTTTGTATCAGTACCTGACAAAACTTAATTCTCATTTTTTCCCATTCCCCTAGGATCTTCATCTATATAACTCCTCAAGGACTATTGCCAGTGTCTGCCTTGCCCTCCAGGTCTTTTGAGTCCTTGGTTACTTGAGATGTATAAAATGAAAGGTGTGGCAAGCTTGGGTCTGGGGGAATAAAAGACATGGCAAGCTCAGGCCTAGGTCTTTGCTACTCAGAGTAGCATGGATCAGGCCCAAACTCAGCTTCTTTTCTAAGTCTTGTTTTTGCCTATTTATTAATTATTTTGCCTGTGTGGTTGGACTCACAGGAGACTAGAACTTACTGCAAAGGTTCTGGTTAAGTCCCCTTCCCTTATTTCCTGCATATTAACAGAAACATTTTTTGTAAACATTTTTTATGTAGCATCAGCTATACGGTGTTTAGCCATTAAGGTCTATTTTGGAGTCCTGATGAGGCTAAATTGTTTATTTTGTGTTGTATTGCTTAAAGGGAATGCAAAGTACCTTTCTGTGGTTCATATTTGGAGCAAATTATGATAGCTTTTGAGCAAGGTGTGGTGGCACACATCATAATCCCAGAACTTTGATGGCTGAAGCGGGAGGACTGCAGCGAGTTCCTGGCCAGTTCCAGGACTATGTAGTGAGATCCTATCTCAAAAAAAAACAAAAACAAAAACAAAAACAAAAACAAATATACCAAAAAATAAAAACTAATGATATTCTTGAGTCTATGTGCCAGTTCTTTGGTAGATTCTGGATTTGAGCTTGATACACCTTTGGATGGGAAGGTGAGGGAGAAGGTGCCATCAGGTGAGTTTCCCTGGGTCACAGTGCAAGTGTCTGGATCTGTCACTGTCTCCTCATGAACCCCACGTTGACTCCGGTGACAGCTGACATGCAAGTTTCCATACATGATTCCTCAAAGTTATATATTTTTTTAAGCTTAAGCCATCAAATTTCAACTATATGACTTGAGAAAAGAAAATCTTAGTTGATTAGTGAAATTAGGCAAAAATATGAGAACCAATCTAGTTTACAGGGAGAGAATAGGTCCCCAAAGAAATGCAGAATTTTCTGATGTTAACCTATATTTTTCTATTAAAATACAACTTTTTATAACAGCCACCCCCATTTTTACCATACAGAATCACAGGTATTACTGTTTCTTTGGAAAAACAAGTCCAGTCTCACCAAACTTGACCTGATTATATTAACAACAAAAACTTTATATATGGTGATATTTCAGTGAGAGTTTTGATGATATCCAAGGAGATTTATTGACTTTGTATCATCAACTTTTGTTCTTAAGACTTGGCAAATTGTACCTTGTTATAAGGAGAACAGATTCTTATTGAGTCTCTGCAGACACACAGTTGCAAAGAAGGCTTTTGTTATGGTTTGAGCCATACGGTCTCCCAGACTTGTTACATGAGCTTGTTACAGGCCTGGGCCCCACTGATGGCACTGTGGGGACTGGAAGAACCTTTAAGAGGCGGGGCAGAGTTGGAGGAAGGAAGTAGTTGGGGTGAGCCCATGTACCCCAGGCTCTTCCTTTCCCACTGTGTGTCTCAGCTGCCAAGAAGAGAGTGTCTTCTTTCCGCCACATGCTGCTCACCATCATGTCCAGACTCAGCACAGGTACAAAACACTCAAGGGACTATGAATGGAAATCCTGTGAAACCATGAGCCAAGATAAACCTTTCCTCCTTTTAAATTTTGTACTTCAGATGTTTTACCCCAGAAACAGAAAGCTGATCAATGCAAACATGTATGTAGAATTTCCAAATTCTGGGGTAATTAAGGAGAAGAGAAAGATAAATGCTCCATTTTTGTCTACAAAAGCATTTTATCACAATGCTGTTATAGAAAGCTCAAGAAAAAAATGTTTCCGTAAGTCTAGAAAGAGGTCTAAAAATGTCTAGAAAACAAGACATGAAAGAACCAGCAGTGTTTCAAACGATGTCTTTAAAAGCAAAATCATTCTAATCAGTTAATTCAGTCACAGGTCATTATTTTGTTTTGCTTGATGTTTGGTTAACGGTTTTATGAACCCATCAGTTTTCCATTAGTGTTCTGGAATTTCTTGCCCAATCCAATGATGTGGTTGCCACGATCGGAGGGCCGGAGCGTAGCTCAGGGGTAGGATGCCTGCCCAGCAGAGTGAGACCCTGCTTTTGACCCCAAGCCCCAAAATAAATGAAATAAAGTTATTAGAGACTTGTCCTTGTCAGTCTTGTTATGTGGATATCTAACAACTGGTGTCAGAGCTGTTTTCAAAAGTCTTTGGGAAACATCTGAACACAACAATAACTATGGATAACAAAAGACTTAAAATAGCTGTGGTTAAAGACCCAGGGAGAGTTTACTGTGATGTAATTGCCAAGAAAATTGGATTGTTTCCACAGCTGACAGCATTTTAACATAAGGACTAAAATTTTGACTGATAGCAAACATTATAAAAGACAGATCAGATTTAGGGATTTCATGCAATTTCTAGGACATGCCTGTCAATAGCAAGTGTAACTTTTAAAAAGGGTTGGCGTGATATTATTTAACAATGGCACCCATGCATTTTAACATGTCAAACATGTCTAAGGAGTTTATCCCTACTCTGTTTGTAAGAAGAGAAAATAAATTTTTGAGCTACCTCATCAACTTTCTGGAAACTCTTAAAGTTAATGTGAGATTTAAAAAGAAAAACAGTAGACCTGGGATTTAGCTCAAATAGTACTCAAGGATTTAGCTCAAGGTCCTTGGAAGCACAAGGACCTGAGTTCAATCCCTGGAACTCTCCCCCAAAAAATATAAATAAATAAAATTTAAAAATAAAAATGAAAACACTGAATTAGAGTTTTGTTTTAGGAGATGTAAGCTATCTGAGTTAAAAACAATTCCAGAGAAATACAGCTTCTTAGAAGTTTAGAATAGCTGATTACAGTGTCACACTCATATCCCAGCACTTTCGGAGGCTGAGGCAGGAGGATCTGTAAGTTCAGGCATAGCCTGGGCAACTTAGTGACTCAGCAAGAGCCTGTCTCTAAATTTTAAAAAATGTAAAGGAAGCCTTGGGATGTAGCTCATTGTGAAAGCCTTGGGATCACTACTACTAAAAAATTATTTTTGGGGCCGGGGAGTTAGCTCAGTGGTTCCGGCGCCTGTCTTGCGAGCACAGGACCTGGGTTCGATTCCCCGGTGACCACATACCATACTGGGTGTGGAGACTCATGCCCAGCAGCAACCAGTACCACATACCACAGTGCCGGGCGTGGTGGCTCACGCCTGTAATCCCAGCACTCGGGAGGCAGAGGTAGGAGGATTGCTGTGATGGGAGTCTGAGGCTGAGCTCAGGGCCAGCCTGAAATACAAAGCGAGACCCTGTCTCAAAAAAAAATTATTTTTTAATTGGATTAAACTTTTTTCATTTCTGAATATTTCAAATTTTCCCATATTTTGCTTTAGATATTTCAAGGCTGTTATTTTTATGATTACAACTGAAAAGTTAAATAAATATGACTCACACTAAAGAATCAGAATTTCTTAATTAAATTAAATTTAAATTAAATTCTTAATTTTCTCCCCTACTAATCTTCAATTTTTTCCAGTGAAAAACTTTACTTTTTCATAATAACCTACAACGTTTTCTTTATTTATTTTTAACCCACTATTTTTCGGGTCACTTGGATTAAGAAAGTCTTACAGTCACTTAAAGTCGGAAGTAAAGAATGATAAATTAGAGAGAGACTTTGCCCTTCTCCTGGGGGAAAGGTGGGGTCTATTTCCCTTCCCCTTGATTTGGACTGGCCTAGTTTTAAACAAGAGAATATGGCAGAAGTGACCTTTTAGAACTCCAAATCCAGCCTTTAAAAGTTCTGAACCTCTTTTGTGTTCTTTGACGCTCCCTTTCTGCACACAATGGCAGTGCTCTCCATGTTCATGAACATGGAGAGATCACATGAAGGAGGATGAGGGCCATCTGCTTCATGGCCCCCACTGAGCACCCAGCCAGCAGCCATGTCAGAGCACCATTTTGGATGTCACTGGGATGGCTGCCAAAGAGGTGTTATCCCTCACACACACTTTCTTCAGGCACAAATGTGGTAGCAGTAGCCCACTCTGTCCCTGAATGCAGTGACTCCTACTCAGTTCTTTGGAGCTTTGCGGAAGCCACTTCACTGGACCCAGCTGAGGAAACAAAACATGCACATCTTGGATTGGTTTCGCTGTGGTTTGTATCTAGAGGTCCATCAAGAGTCTGATGCACTCAAAGGTGGGGCTATTATAAGGAAATTGCATTATAGGGTTTAAATCTGACTTGCTATTAGGTGGGGTTGGCAGAAGAAAAGGGTCACCTGGGGCAGTGACCCGGAAGAATTTATCTCCTCCCTGGTTCCTCCCTTGCTCTTCTCAGTCTCTACTTCCTGATTGCCATGCCTTGGAGCCAGCCAACTATGAACTGAAACCTTTACAAACTGAGCCAAAATAAACCTTTCCTCCTTTAATCTGCAGAGTTGAAGAGTATTTGTTCACAGGGACAAGAAGTAACTAAAACAGATCATCAGAAGCACAGGGATGGGTGAGAACTGACACTTCACAGTGACAACCAGCTTACCTTGGGTTTAGTTTGGGCCACCAACCACTTCCATCCAAATTTCTTCTTATCTACCTCGTGAAATCCCTCCCACCTAGATTCTTAATTTTTTTTTTTTTTTTTTTTTTGAGACAGGGTCTCACTTTGTAGTTCAGGCTGGCCCTGAACTCACTATGTAACCCAAGCCAGCCTTGAACTCACAGCAATCCTCCTGCCTCTGCTTCCTGCGTGCTGGGATTATAGGCATGAGTCACCATGCCCAGTATTGTTGTATGTAGTTACCAGGGATCAAACCCCGGCCCTTATGCTTGCAAGACAGGCCCCAGACCTGGCCCCTCTTATTGTGTGTGTGGGGAGCAACAGAGTGATAAGAAGATCAAAGGGCCAGGGATTTAGCTCAGTGGTTCCAGTGCTTGTCTTACAAGTGCAAGGGCCCGGGTTCGATCACTGGTAACCACATACAATACTGGGTGTGGAGACCCAGGCCCAGCAGCAATCAGTACCACACACCACAGTGCCGGGAGTGATGGCTCAGACCTGTAATCCCAGCACTCGGGAGGCAGAGGCAGAGGCAGGAGGATTGCTGTGATGTGACTTGGAGGCTGAGCTCAGGGCCAGCCTGAACTACAAAGCGAGACCCTGTCTCAAAAAAAAAAAAAGAAGATCAAAGACATTTAAACAAAATTAAAGTATCACATTCAACACTTTCAGGAGGTTATTTGAGCAGACAGCAACTTGTGAATCAGGCAGCCCCACATGGACAGTCTTAGGCATCTCCCAAAGGTGCCTAAGGGAGGCTTTATAGGGTGGATGTGGAGCAGAGCCAAAAAAGTATTTGATTGATTGCTTAAAGTTTGACCAACTGGGTTATTTGAATTTTCCTAGTGGAAAGTTAAAACGATATACCAAGGATTGACTGAGCTTACGTTTGTCTTCCTTTATACCATGAGTCAGCTTTTGTTTCACTTAGAAAGGAGGTTTCTTACTGTTTTCAGACAGAATGATGGGCCTGAACCAGGATCAGGGTGATGAGTCTTAATCAGAGTCTTAATCAGTTGCCCCATTGGCTATACAGGTCTGTGAATTCCGGGGGAAGAAAGATGAGGCTGCTCTCCCTCCCACAAGGGTCACTGGGTAAAAACCAGTTTCCCCCTCTGACTGGATATTCGGGAAGTACTCTTTCTGCTTTGACTCATGGTGTATCCCACACACACTTCACTCAGAGGCAGAGAACAAGGTCTAGGCCAACCACGAGGACCAGGGAGGTTGCTACAGGAAGTTACGAGCTCATTACATTGTTGTGAGTTCAGTACATGGGCTAAGACTCGAGTCCCCTGTTCTCCATCCCTGCCTGGCTTGTTCCGCGCTCTGCTGTGTATCTGGCTGCCAAAGCCTTCCCACATCACCTCTGCTGTCCACCTGCCCTGTACCCTTGATACCTTGAGATCACTGGGTCACATGCAGTGTGTTTCAGAAAGCAGAGCACTAGCTTGGAATTCTAACCCCATGGCTTGCGACCATCAGCTCAATTTTGGAATTGGTATTTATCTACTAGTCAGAGACAACGCCTATCTCTTGAGGCTGTGGTGAGCTGCTGGGAAACACCTGAGGACTCATTTGCCATTTGATTAGAATGTGAGGAAAGGCTAAGGGTTTAGCTCAGTGGCACCGCTCCTGTCTTTCAAACGAAAGGTCCTGAATTCAATTCCCAACACCACAAGCAAAAAGAGAGAGAGAGCCCTTCACTCCCCCTGTTATCTGCTTCAATTCCCTATCAGCTTCTCCCAAATCTGAGGGAAGAAAGAGCACACCCAGCTTTGGATCTGGCTCATCTGAAGTTCTCACTATGCGTAATCAGTTACAGTGAACCGGGCACATCTCCAGTCACCTCACCTGACTGTTCTTTGTTTGTTTGTTTGTTTGAGACAGAGTCTCGCTTTGTGGTTCAGGCTGGACCTGAGCTCAGCCTCCAAGTCACATCACAGCAATCCTCCTGCCTCTGCCTCCCGAGTGCTGGGATTACAGGCGTGAGCCACCACGCCTGGCACTGTGATATGTGGTACTGGTTGCTGCTGGGGTGAGTCTCCATGACCAGTAAGGTATGTGGTTACCGAGGATCGAACCTGGGTCCTTGCACTTGCAAGACAGGTGCCAGAACCACTGAGCTAACTCCCTGGCCCCCTGACTGTTCTTTGTTTTGAGACAGGGTCTCACTACGGAGTTGAGGCCTGCCTTTAACTCATGGTGATCGTCCTGCCTCTGCCTCCTGCATGCTGGGATCACAGACAGGCACCACCACGCCCAGCACCTCACCTGTGATTGGATAAGAATTGGTTTACGGGAAAGTGTTAGTAACTCGTCCCCTAAGCCCAAATGACCCATCGATCAACATCAACAAAAATGGCTATTTCCTTTTCATCTTCTTTTATTTTTAGAAACTGATTTCTATGTCTGTAAGGGCAAAGAAAGTTCATTTGTTGACTTCCTAGGACTTGAACAGACCAAAGATTGCAAAGCTGTATCCTCAGCTCCAGTAGCTGGGTCCTGGAACCCTTTTGTATCCTGTGTGATTAATGTGGACCAAATGAGAAGGCATAATCTTCTTCGTGACATTGTGATTTATGGTGCACTCGCAGGCCATATGTTAACCAGTGCCTGAGGAGGTGATCTATTCTGCTAACATGACATCTTAATGACATTGCGCTAAGGCTAATGATTAAATAATAGGCCCTGGAGGACCTGTGGATGCTCTCCTGCTCTGTAGGAAACTTATCCCCTAAGGGAATTAAACCAAGGACCCATGAGTCAGATCAGAAGTGAGCAGTGAGGTGCAGGAATGCATTAGAGTTGAGTAAATGTCCACTCTTTGAAGAACCGAGTTCTGTGTTGCTTATCTTGTGCTTATCTTGAGATTGTAACACTCTCAGAATGTAGTACCCTAGAAGTCATTACCATTTTATTGTTTCCCCATTCGGGAGTTTGGAATGAGTTTTGTTAGGCCGCTCTGCCTACTCTGGCCTTATTCATGGGACTGGTGATGGTGATGGCTATCTGTCGGGCCTTTCTCCTCTTGTGGCCCCCTTTATTTATTTATTTTTTATTTTTATTTATTTTTTTTTTGTGGTACCAGGGATCAAACTCATAACTTTGCACTTCCTAGGCAAGTGCAGTGCTACTGAGCTAAATCCCCAGCCCTGGCGGCCTCTTATTGCCAAGATCCAAGAAGACAGGAAACAGACCTTTTCTTCACAAAGGCAGTGGTTTTCACATTACCAAACAAGCATGAAGCACTGAGGACTGAACTCAGTGCCTTCACACTCAGCCACATCCTTAACCCTTTTATACTTTAAGATCTAAGTTGCTGGCTGGGTTCAAACCAGTGACCCTCCTGCCTCAGCCTTCCAGAGTGTGAGGATTACAAGTGATATCAGCGGAGTGGGGAAGAGGGGATTGTACTAGAAATTATCTCCTCCTCCCCAAGATACTGAGGGAAGACTGTACTTCATTTCAATAATCATAGCAAGTCAAGTCACTGCCCCATATTCCAGATGAGGAAACTAACACAAAAACTGTCACAGCCTGGAGTGGGATCTAGGTGCCCAAGTGGCCAAAGTACAAATTTAGCACCTACTATACCAACTCCACCCTAAGCATGTACTTCAGCACCCCTAAGAAGGTGCTGCTAGTGTCACTGTCTTTGCGAGTCTCTCAAAGATCAATTATTTCTTAGCACTTTATTGCCTTGACTTGCAGGGGTGGGTAGGGGACCAAGGGTGGCACCAACTGCAGACCATTTAAAGCAGATCGGCCTTAAAACGTGAGGAGTGGACCATATGCTTTCTTCCTCCAGCCATGCAGGTAGGCACAAGGGAGAATGCAAAAGGTAAAGCAAGGTGGCCCCTTGACACCTTCCGCTCACAGCCAGACTCTTCGGGAATGTGGTGTCAGGAGAGGTGCACAGAACTGGAATCCACACAGTGGGAATGGCAGCCCCGCTCATTGTGCTCTGGTAGGAAGATCTACAGGCCACGGGAGAAACATGCAGCTGTTCCACTCTGAGCTAAAGTTTGCATTTATGGGTGCATCCAAATCTGGCATTGCATGATGAGCAGTGACGTTCGTATCAGCACTTTCGGTCCTAATGTTCCGCTCAGCACAGCCCTGATAGCAAACCTCCATGGCCAATCAACAGACCCTGGAGAGCTGTGTGTTAGTGCCCATCATTGCCGTGTTCCCTGGGTGTTTGAATGGGGACCCCATGGATTCCCCGGCTAACCTGGTGGTGGGTAGTCAGGCCCACCACCATCTGTAAGGAAATGATCCCAAAGAAGCCTCTATTTCCCTGAAGTTCAAAGCAGCACATTCTCCTTGGGTTTGATTATCCCTTTTATTTCTCCCTTCCCACAACCAGTAAAGAAAAAAAAAAAAATACAATCAATAAGTACAAGGATCCCGGTTTTAAAAAATCAGAGTGCAAAGATGGCCACAGCCACCGCCTGGGTTTAATTTACATATGTACAGAGAATGGGGTGGTGCAGCCAGAGGTGGTATCACAAAATATACAAAGGTCCTCATTCTGTCTCTACATTTCATAGAAGAACCCTGCCTCATTTCCAAATTGGAGGCTAAAAAACACAAAACCAGACTATTTACTACATAACTTATGAAAAATGCTGTACAGGTGCGTGACTATAAATATAAATGGCTCTGTTGGGGGATTGGTATGTACATGGGAGAGTGACGGGGGCCCAGTTTGGTACCCCGACCTAGTCAGATGGACTGATCGGGTGGACAGGATGCTGGGAGCAGGGTGTCGGGGCACAGACACACCCTCCCCTTCTGGGTGAAGCTGAAGTTTACTTTCCAGAGGGGAATGGAAGGTGGGAGCAGAGGTGTGAACTGAATCGGGCTCTGGAAGACACAGGGGGCATGCGCGATGCGCAGGCGCACACCCTTGGGCGGATGCCGCCTCCTCCAGTGTCGCTGATCGCTCCTGGCCTGGGACCGGAAAGTGGGCCTGGGCTGGGAACCGGTGCTGCTGCATCCGCGTGCGGGACTGGCCGTGGCCATACTCTAATTCTCCCTGTGGGAGGAGCTGGGACACATGGCTGTTTCCAGATGGAGAGCAGACTGCTGTGAGGCCTCGGAAGGCTGCAGAAGCCCCAGCCGCCCCTAGAAGGCTGTGATGGTGTAGGTGCTCTTTGTGTCCAGGGCATCGGGGTGGGCCTTGCCCTCGCCCCACACTTCTGGGGTCATGGCTATGCTGAAGGCCTCGGGGCCCTTGACGGGAACCCCCGGCTCCTCCTGCTTCTCATCCAGGACCTCGCAGCACTTGCTGCAGCGGCAGCACTTGGTGCAGCCGCACACGAGGCAGCACACACGGCAGCACAGCCGGCAGCAGCAGCAGCAGCGCCGCTGGCAGCAGCTGGTGAGCAGGGAGATGGCACGGTCCCAGGGCTCCAGCGAGCGCAGCCACGAGGGCAGGAAGCCCCAGCTGCGCAGTTTCTGCGGCAGGACGCTCGGGCAGCGGGACTGCAACAGCCGCAGGCAGAGCACCAGGAGCAGCAGGAGGATGATGGGCACCCCCACGCCCACCAACACAGGCCAACCGGCCAGCGAGAGGCCGAACACCCCCAGCGGGATCAGAAAGAAGAAGATGATGAGGTAGACGACGGCGAACCAGCGGTACTTGGAGGAGATATTGCCCAGGCCCTTGGCCAGACGGATGGGCAGGCGCGTGAAGGGGATGGGGTACCACAGCAAGATCCCGGAGATGTTGAAGAAAAAGTGGCACAGGGCGATCTGAAACACAGGAAGTCGCACAGGTTGACAGGTCAGGGGCTAGGCAGGAAGTTAGGTTCCTGGCCAAGGGCTCCCTCAAAGCCTAGTGTGAGTGGTGGTGGCAAAGGAAGGGACAGGCTGGTTCCCGTCAGCTTTCAGGGCCTGGGTCCATCTAATTTTCCCTGTGTGGAGGAGCTGGGAGCTTGCACCCTTCTTCCCTGTGCCCTGGGCCCAAGCCTTGGCAGAAGAGTTTAGAGCTGACAGGTGGCCATATTGGTAGTAGCTCATGTCTGCAAGCCCAGCAATCTGGGAAGCTGAGGCAAGAGGATCCCAAATTGGAGCCCAGCCTGGATAACTTAACAAGATCCTGTTCCAAAATTTAAAAACTGAAAAAGGACGAAGGATGTAGCTCATTGTGAACACCCTGGTTTCAGTCCTCATACACACACACACACACACACACACACACACACACACACACACAGAGTTGGTGGGTAGAAACAGGCTCGAAGGATCGCTGGCAGGGAGAAAAGTAAGATGGCATTTGCCACTTGTGGGGTGGCCTTTCTAAGCACCGTTAGGTGCTTTATCTCAGTCCTCAAAACAACATCCCAGAAGCACCAACCAGGGTTACTTGCCATGGAAATTCCGAGGTACCCTGAGGGTCTGCTACTCTGCCAAAGCCACACAAGCGGGAGTCGCAGAGACAAGCCAACCCAGGCTCCCACTCACTTCTCCACAGGTGGCACCAGGCATGTGAGGGGCTTGAGCCCGCCCTGCCTGGTACATTAGCTACTATAGCCACCGGTGCCTGCTAAGCACTGGGGTGAGGTGGGAGACAATCCAAGTGGAAAGCACACAAACGGGCCTTCAACAGCTTGGTCCATAGAAATCGTATGTCTCACCAGCACAAAACGATTGGGGATCAGATAAACACAGGATTAAAAGGAACTCTCCTGTTTCTTTTCCTTTTAAAAAGGTACTGCTAAAACATTTCAAAGTGAAGCTGGGGATTTAGCTCAGTGGTTCCGGCGCTTGTCTTGCAAGTGCAAGGACCTGGGTTTGATCCTCCGGTAACCACATACAATAATGGGTGTGGAGACTCACACCCAGCAGCAATCAATACCACATACACAGTACCACACAGTGCCAGGCATGGTGGCTCACGCCTGTAATCCCAGCACTCGGGAGGCAGAAGCAGAGGCAGGAGGATTGCTGTTATGTGAGTTGGAGGCTGAGCTCAGGGCCAGCCTGAACTACAAAGTGAGACCGTCTCAAAAAAAAAACATTCCAAGTACACAGGCAGCTCTAATCTATATAATATAGTCACATTTCTATTTCTGGCTTTCATAATCGTGATGAGATAGGGATCATATTCTAGATAAGGAAACTGATGGTAAGGGCCCTGTGTCACCACTGAAGGTGACCAAGTGCAAAACTTCAAATCCCAAAAGTCTTGCCTAGTAACAGCCTGGACGATCCACACATCAGCTAGGTCCCTGCTTCCTCTTGTAAAGCTGGGAGACCCCGTGCCTCAGGCCCCCTCCAGGCAGAGTTCCCCAGGAGAAGATGAAAGATGGTCTCTAGGCTTCCTTGGCACTCTGCAGCTCTCTGGCAGGAGGCCCCACCTTTAAAAGGACCAGCAAGGACAAGAACTGCTGGCAGCTTCGGCTATTCCCACACTGAGCTACGCAATTCCATCTCCTTGTGGCTTTCCCTCTGAATCTCGGTTCCCCTGGCCCAGCCCCTGGCCAACCCCAGCACCGGTGCTGACCTGCAGTGAGCTCATCAAGGTACTGCCTGGGCTGGCTAAGGCAGCCATGATGGCGGTGGTGGTGGTGCCGATGTTGGAGCCCAGTGTGAGCGGATACGCCCTCTCGATGCTTATCACACCGATACCTGGGGGGAAACAGAGCACATGGCATTGGCCCATGACAATAGAAAATGGCAATGGTAGCCCAAGAAGCAGGGAAGAAACTCACCAATCAGTGGGGTCAAGGCAGACGTGAACACGGAGCTGCTCTGCACGATGAAAGTCATGCCAGCCCCCACGAGGATGGCTAGGTAGCCAGTCACCCAGGAGAAGGGGAAGGGGAAATCTGCAAGACAGAAAGGAAAGGACGTTTCACAGAAGGCAGGAGCTGAGTTAGAAAATGAGATCGTACCTGTACATGGATTTAGATTTAGATTTAGATTTGCATTCTCCATGTCTGTGAACTTGCATGTTCCAGAATGAAAGCAAGGAAGTGGGTGAGAGGTGGGAAGACAGATGCTGGGAGGTCAGGTAAGGAATGCTGGAGCCGCCCAATAAACTACCACACAAAGTGTACAGAGTACTTAGACCCCCACACTTCCTTCCTATCCCGGTTCTCCACCCACACCTTGCATCTGTCTCCACCTAACAAAGCAATGAGAAAACAGCAGCTTGGAACAACACTGAGAACTGCAGCCCTCAGCCCACTCGCACTGCCGGATCATGCCTCGCGTGCCTGGCCAGCACCCACAGTTCCTTAGTTCACTCTCAGAACAGCCTGGGGAAGCAGGTGTTCTTGGCTGCATTTCAGTGAATTTCAGGGGTATGACCCCACTGCCTGGTAGGCTCTCCCGAGCCAGGAGGCTTATGGGGTGGGAGCTCCTCTTGCCTGGGAGTCTCACTGGCTGCCTCTCAAGAGGCTGGTGTGTTTATCCAGAACCACATTTCCTTCTGAGACAGAAGGTAATTGTGGCTTAGGGTGGATACCTGTTACCCTTTGCCCATTGCCTGAGGGCTCATGATAGACCCAGGAAAGCTCCGAGCATGTCAGAAACCTGCCAGGATGGAAGGCCCTACTCGTGCCTCCCTGGGTGTGAGCTGGCACTTTCTCTGGGCCTTGCTGGCTTAGGTCTACTTTCCAGATGCACCCAGGACACAAAGGTGATTTCCTAGAGTCATGTCTTAACTTCTGCAGCTTGGCAGATCTGAGAAAGAAGCTCCAGGAGGCACCCACTGCAAGACTAAAATCTTGGGGTGGCCATAGGGTGCCACCCCCAAAGCTGGCCAAAGTCAGGGGAGCACACCTACCTGTGTTGATGGTCTTCTTGATAACAGTGGCCACCTGGCCCTTCAGCACGGAGCCCAGGAGCTTGACAATCATGATCAGGCAGCCGCAAAGAACCAGCAGGGAGATGACAAGCAAGATGATCCCCACGACAAGGTCCGGGAGCTGGGCATTCACAAAGATGTGCTGACCTGAAATGAAATGGACAGCCTGTTCAGGGGGACAGGGAGACAGCTGCAGATGACCCACGTGCTTCTCCTCACAGGCACAGGGCCTTAGTAACTTCACACACAGCAGTTTGAAATGAGGCTGACCCACTCCAGCCTCCTTTGAAAGCTAAGTGTACCCCTAGGAGGAGCTTGTGGGTGGCTGGCTGGCCCTCTTTGAATCTCAGATAGACTGGGCATCTGGCCCAGTTTGTTTGCCTCTAAAACCCATGTTGCTTTTCATAGTCACCCAAACTCTGGAGCTACTGCCGACTGTAAGCCTTGTTTTCCGCATCCTAATAGGTCCCTATGATAATTTCAGCTAAGCCTGGTTAGAGTACAGCACTTAGAACACTGGAGCTAGTAACTTCCTCAGGGGTTGGGGGGGGATGCACCAAGATACAGTGCTAAGAGTTATTGTCAGCAGGGCCAGGGAAGAAGCAGAGATATGCAGGACGGTATATACAGAATATTTAGATAAACGATGTAAGTATATGTGAGTCGGAAAAGATCCCAAGGGTGGCACTCTTCTTACATGGATCAGAGTAGCCTGAGTTGTGGCTCACGTCTATCAGTCTAACCACTTGGGGGCTGAGGCAGGGTCCCCAAGGTCGAGGCCTGCCCAGGCAACTTAGTGAGACCCTGTCCCAAAGAAAACTAAAACAGCTCAGTGGGAGTGTGGTGCTACAACGTGTCGGGCCATCAGTGCCTGGCACCATAAAAAGGAGACAGAACAGCCGAAGGATCAGAGCTCCTGCTGTATCAGTCACAGTCTGTACCCTGCATGGGGCCCACACCGAAGGGACCCATGGAAACTATGTCTTTGAGCCTCACATTATCCTCCCACTAGCTGTCATCCCCCCAGAGCCAGTGACAAGGAGGGGGCATCTCAGATTGGATGGGCTCTTCCATGGTGGAGGACTGGGCTCCAAGTCCACTTTTGCCCTCCTGCAGGACCCTGTGGCTGTGGCAGCACACTGCTTCATGCCTGAGATGGGTCGATCAGTTGGTGCCTCTTGGGGCCTCCTCTTTTTCCCTTACTGGGTTCTGCACGGCTGAGAAACCTCCGTTGTGTCCCCAGACGGCCCATCCCAGGAGCTGGCACAATAAGTCCCACTCACACTTAGCAATATTCTCCCGCTGAGTCACATTCTTCAAGGTCCAGGTGGAGACACCGTCTGTCCAGCAGAGTGAAGAGGAGGTACAGTTTTCAGGCAAGGGGACAGTGACATTCTGCTGAACCTAAAGGACAAACACAGGAAGTGTCCACACCACTGACACTGGGGGCAGGCAGGGCAGGGGCCAGAGGAGACACTGACACGGGCACTGGCCACATCCCTAACTTTTCTTTCCTCTTCATTTTGATCAAGAATGCGCTTGGAACAACTCAAAGAAATCAGCTGCTACCTTTAGAAGCATCTAGTCTGTGGGCTTTCGTCTCATGTATTTAACATTCAAAAGAAACACAGGACATATACACCCTGGAGTCACGGGTGAACCATTCCCTCCCTCACATCAGGCCGGGTAAGTTCTCCCTTCGGGATGGGAGAAAACTGTGGGCTTTCTCAGGGAACATTCTAGAAGAGTCTGGAAAGTACAAAACACGAGCACCTATAAGGTGTGGTGCACTGATCCCCGGGGCCCTCCAAAAATGGGCAGACAGGCAGCCAGGGTTCTGCCTTCTCCAGAAGACACAAATAACATGAAACCAAGAATAACCTATCTGCAGCATGGCATTTGCTTAAGCCCAACCAACACTCGAGGACTTCTTTCCACAAGGAATCTCAGTGGCCAGTTTCGATTTTTCTGGAAGGCTCCATTTTTTTCCCTCTGACATTCTCTTTTCCACTATGAGTCAAAGACTCGAGGTTTCAGCTCCCGGATTCACACACCAAATAACATTCTTAAACACTTACCACGTGGGTAACAGACTTGCACCAAATCTTGATCAGGCTCTTGTTTTGGGCTGCCGGGTCATTCATTGCAATTTGATGGATAATTTTCTTGTCCAGCTGAGGAAGGCAATAAATACAGTGAAGACACCTTATGCACAGAACTGTCAGTAGATAGGTGCTGCTTAAAGGGCCTCTGGGAAGAAGAACTCGACCATGAGTCTGGCAGGCATCGCCTCAGAAAGCAACGCCGAACAGTACAGGAAGCAGGCTGTAACTATTCACAGCTAATTACATGACAGAAAACCAGAAGGTAAAAGCAAGAGTTCAAGGCCCAGCTAGCCTCTCTCTCCACAGCAACATCCACAAAGCTGTCTTTTATTTTAGTACAGTCAGACATCAGGAACCAGAGAGGAACGATGGACTCTGGGGGAAAGGTAGTAACACTTCTCGCCAGAGGAATAGGTAGAAGAATATTCAGTGTAAGCACCCAGCCAGGACAGTACATGGACGGCTGAGGGCTAGAGATTTAGCTCACTGGTTCCAGCATCTGACTCAAAAAGCAAGGTCCTAAGTTTGATCCCCCTTACCACAAAAATAAAAGATGACAGTTGATGTCAAGAAATGATGAAGGTGAATTACACTCTCATGTCTGTGGGCTGTGCGAGGCTCAGTGGTAGAGCGCTTGCCTAGCATGCGGGAAGCCCTGGCTCCGGCCCCCAGTGGCACATAGGTGTTCTCAGAGTGCGCCTCCAGGCCTGGTCCATAGGCAGCCTGTGTTCACAGGCCCCCTCTCTCTGTGCAGAAACTCACAGGGGTGGGGCCAGCGGGGAGGTTGGGTGGGGGGTGGCTACCTGGATGATGAGTTTCGTGAAGGGGTCTGTGATGACCTTCAGAAGGGCTGGGGCATCATCCCCGTTCTGGAAGTTGAAGGTGTTCACCATGAGCCCAGTCAGTTTCTCCAGGTAGTGGGAGACGGCCTCCAGGGGCAGCAGCACCAAGACTGACAGCCAGTTGAAGAAGTCGTGGACCGTGGCCCCCGCGAAGGCTCTGTGGGAGGGGAACCCAACAGTCAGATGAGTGGCTGGATGGTGACCAGTCTGTGTGCTGCCACCCGTCCATGTGCACAAGGGTGTGCGCTCCCCTCTGTCCTCACAGCGACCTGCCAGTTTGCAGCGTTAAGATTCCCATGGGGCAGGTGAGGGCGAGGCAGGCTGCGGTAACCCAGCAACTTCTGTCCACAAAATCTGCACCAAGATGACTTCCAAATCCCCTGCACCTTTCTCTTGGTGGGTGACCCAAGTTCTCCACGTAAATGAATTCTTAACCTTTTAAAGAAAATCCTGAGAGTCTCGTGAAGTGTATGACATCTCCATAGGAGGCAAGGCCGCTATTGCTACCCTTTGCATCTGTCCGTGAGGTCCAAAGATTACCTGAATTCCATCCTATCTGCAGTTACATTTTCCTTCAGGTGAGAAAGCACCTCAAGTCAAACAGAACATGGGAGATGAACCAAGAGAAGGAAATTATTATGTAGGAAAATGCTCAGCTTCGTTGGGAATAAAAATTTAGTTCTACAAATTGTCAGTGTTGAGTGTAATCAATGATATGTATATAAAATGTACCTATTGCACAATAAAGTAAAATAAAAATTTACTTCCAAGAGCAGATTTTTCACCTCTTAGCTATTTCACCTATTTTCATCACGTTAGCTACTATTTTAAAATATTCTTATTCTCCCTGAAGAGGATGGTTTAAGTCTCTTTCACAGAGGGCTGATGTGTAAAGTGACTCAGATATTTCCTAGTAGTAATTTGAGAAAATGTTCTAAGAACCTTATAAATGTTTGACACAGTAATCACCTTAGAAAGCTAAAGAAATAACCTAAGCCACTAAGAAATATATATACCCCATCATTCAGCTATGTTATTGAAATTATCTCAAACAGGATGAGCTGGCTCACTTGCGTTTCTATAGGTGGGCACCTCCACAGAGCCTAAATCTGTCTCACAGCTCACCTGGAGACAACATCATCAAGCACAAATACCTGGACAACATCCCAGCTACGTATCCAGGGAAGTCCTCCCCCAGGGAAGTCCTCCTTGAGTTTCAAGGTGAATAAAACAGACATGGAAAAGCCTGCTTGGCTTTGTGAGATCAAATTAGAAAACGCTTCATTTAATGTTGCGTCTTTATGACCATCGGAGAATTTCCTCAGGAACCCGGGGAGGTGGCTTGGGACAGACGACCAGCTGCCATGGCTTCCACCAATGGCCAACTCACCAGCAGGCCTGATGGAGTGCCAGCTGCCCATTGCACCACGGTCACATCATAGGCAGCCTGGGAACTGCTTCTACGTTTCCATAAACTGGAAACGCCAGTTAGGAGAAAAGCCTGAAGCATATTTGATTTCTGCCTTTTTGGAAGAACACAGCTGCCTTTGCCTATATCCTATCAGTTCTATCTTCAGATCCAAAAAAACTGTGTTTCGTCTTTTATTGATGTGCAAGTGAAAAAAATAAAAAGGTACAGATCAAGCTGAGCCAAATATATAGAGGTTTTCTGAAGTTATAATTATTTATGACTAGGCAAGATAGTAATCTCTACCCTTCTTGGCTCTGTTTCAACTCTGCCACCCAGCAACTGAGTTTCCGGCTGCAGCTCATGGTCAGTGAGCCCTGTGCAGCGCCAGGCACTTGCTACGCCCTCACCTGGGCGACTGTTACTTCCCAGAATGGCACAGTGGTGAGAGAGGCTATTATTATCCCGGCCGTCAGAAGACCAGGAGCTCCATCCGCTGGGAAGTGAGATTGATTCCCAACCTCAGCCGCCCACCCCCGTGGCCACTTCCTGGAGCCCCAGGAATGAGGCTGGCCACGATCCAGACAGAAGGACCACTGACGGCCGGCCAGGGCTGGCTCCAGCCTCCTACCTTCTGAACTCGCTCCGGTCTCCTGCCTGCATGAGCGCCACGATGGTGTTGGTGATGGACGTCCCAATGTTGGCGCCCATGATGATGGGGATGGCAGCCCGCACAGTCAGCACTGGAAGGGAAAGAGCAGTTCATGAACTCAGCAGGGCAGGTTCCAACACGGCCTGGGCAGGCCAAACTCATTCCTGCCCACAATGCCCTTGAGTGACAGCTCCTGACCTCTTGGGGACTTGCTGTTCTCTGCAGCTGAGAAGAGCCAGGGCAGGCCACCTTGGAGCCCTGCATGTGCCACTCCAAAGTCCCACACAAATCTCAGGGCACCCATGTACCCCCTGAAGCCCTCTCATGGATCCCCAGCTTAAAAATGCCTTCTAAAAAATTTAAATTAGCCTTCAGTCTCTCTATTATGGAGAGAACAGGTATAGGAGACAGGGAACTGTTCATATCTGAGGGCCAGGTGAATGAGTCCAAAGGGTCACAGTGGCATCCACCCAACAGCAAGCCAACACGTGGATATTTAGGACAAGTTTGGGACAGGATCACTTCCTTTGCTTAAAATTAGTAAGCTGCCACAATCTTCTGACATAGAAAGATGGGCAAGGTGGCTCAGGGCTGTAATCCAGTGCTTTGGGAGGCTGAGGCAGGAGGACAAAAGAAGTCCAGCCTGGGCAACTTAGCAAGACCCTGTCTCAAAATAAAAAAATATTTTTAAAAGGTCTGGAGATAGGGGTAGCTCAGTGCAAAAACCCTGGTTTAAGTCTCCAGTCCCACGCTGGGGAAGACAGTGACATATCTGGAAGAGCTAATCTTTGTGTAGCTTGCCCCAGAAAATTCAGTTTATTGATGAAAATGCCGGTTTGGGTTAAAGGTACATCGGTTCAACTTGCCCTCTTCCTACCCTCGGAAGGCCTATCCCTGATTAGTCAGAACAAGCACAGGCAGGCTCAAGTCCAGGATGACAGCTGCCAATCCCAGCCGTCTGGAGCCCACACGTGATGCCATTGGGTATCTCTGAGGCTGGCACTAAAGAGTGGCCCTGTCTGAGGGAACCTGGTCCACGGATGGGCCTCGGCGGGACGGTAGGTACCAGCCACACGCGGCCATCCAGCCTCGAGATGCAGCTAGTGCAACTGAAGAACCAAGTTTCATAATTCAAACTTCAGTAAGGTTCAAATGAGATTTGATAGCCACATGGTTGGTGGCTGTCTGACTAGATGCTAAAGCTCTGGAGAAGGCAGTGGTGGGGGCCATATTCAGTCTGGGGGCAGGGGGCGCTGGATCAAGGGCAAATACACTGCCTGAGGGCCGGACAGGATGAGGATAATTGTGATGTGATCTGGGAACACCGGGAGTGTGTCAGGCCCCCAGATGGACAGGGTGCCCACGCGTGCCCAGACTCACGTGAGGAGGCCACCATGCTCACGACGATGGACGAGGAGGTGCTAGAGCTCTGCACCATGACAGTCACCAGCACACCGATCACCAGCCCCGCCACGGGGTTGGACAGAATGCTATTGTTGCTGAAAAACTGCCCAGCCATCTTTCCTGAAAGGCAAGCCAAGGTCCATGACATCAGGGCACTTAGGCGACAACAGACACAGACCGATCTCCCCAGGCTGGCTGAGGGTGGGTACCTGCGTCCAGCTCCCCCGGGGCCAGTGGAATCACTGTTTCTAGCATCGCCCCGACAGGTGGGGCCTGTCTGCACTCTGCCTGAGCTGCTTCCCGCCTGCCCTCTGCCCCTGACCTCTCTGTCCCTGCACCCTGCAGCCCCTACCTTCCACTGTTCCCTCCAGAGAGAGGGCTGTGTGGCCTTCTGACCAGAAACAGGAGCTCCACTTCCCACACCGGGCCAGGACCACTCAGGGCCTAACTGCTCTGCCCCTGAAGAGCTTCCAAAGGGACCCACACACCACACTCGGTGACCTCACTCCTGGGCCCGTCCACACTGGGTGGCCTCACCCCACCCTGGAAGGTGTGTGCTGAGGGTGCAGAGTGCTAGGCAAGTACCCCTACTTCCCAGGGGTTTGGGGTTTAAGGGAGCACGCTTTCTCCCTCAGCACAGAGAGGTCAGGGCACAATAGGGGAGCCCACCAGCAAGTCCGGGGGGGGGGCAGGCAGCTTCCTGCCGGGGACACTGGCTTCAGCCAGGCCTCTGACCTGAGGTCAGAGCCCAGCCAGATGTAGACCTCGGTCCTGGCTCCCTCAGAGGACTGCGGGTGGAAAGCAGTGGCTGCGACTGCACCAAACCTGACCATGGCCCCTGGGTCCCAGCCCCAGGGCCTCGCTCTCTACCTCCGGCCAGCTGGAAGGCGCTGCTGAGGACATCCAGGGAGCACACGAAAAAGTACAGGAATCCCAGGAGCAGGATGAACTTCCCAATCCCTTTGAAGACACACAGAACCTTCCCTTTGGCGTCTCTCTCTGCAGGAAGGTGGGGGAGGAGACGAGGTGGTCAGTGTCTGTGAGTGATATTTCAGAGAATTCCCCCAGTGAGCTCACAGCATCCCTGCCTCCCTTCCTGGCCTGGACATGGGACACGTCCATCGCTGCTGTTTTCAGCACAGCCACCTCTGTGGCCATTCCAGAAGCCACTCAGCGATATGTATTAGGGAGGGCTCAGTGCAGACAGACAGCCCAGGCGCCGAGCTCCGCGGAACCACAGGGCCGCCTAAGTGCAGCCAGAGATAATGGCTCTGTGAAGCACTTCAGAGCAGCACAGGGCATTCTTAGACGGGGCTGCTGGGCAGCAGCCACAGCCCCCACTGACGGAGGCCTCAGCCTTTGCTACGCTTTTCTCCACCCACTCCTAACGTGGCTCTCCCCTGGCTCCCAGCTGGCTTCTCCTCCTGCCCAGCTAGAGTCTGGGCGGCCGGCCGACTTTCCACCCTACACGTGGAAAGCGGTGTTGTATCTGCACACAGCCCAGCTGTCCTGGCTGTGCGTTCTCATCTCTTGGAGGCTGAGTCTCCACAACACTCCAATAATAACCGGAGCCTGGTCAGCGGGAAGTGAATTATAAGGACCAAGACAGTGTCGGTTACACCCTAAATACAAGGTCTCCAGGCTCCAGTGTGCTGACAACAGCTCTCTTAGGGAGGAGGTCCCTGCCCGGACTCCCCTTCTCCAACTATCAGGACAATGAAGGGGGAGTAGCCCAGAGAGGGTGACGGTGACCTTGGGTGGGGCCGCTCCTGAGGCCCTGTGGCCCAACATTACCTGACCACTTGACGCCAGTGTCCCGGAGCTCAGGCAGGTCCCAGGGGTCTTCGGCCTGGGGGGGCTCCTCTATCAGTGCCACGATGGAGTAGGAGGGCAGCAGCTCAATCTTGGCCACGGACACTCCCCCAGCATCTGCTCAGAGAAGCAGAGAGGGTCGTGAGAGCAGCAGGAGCGTGAGGAGTTCGGTGGAGTCTCCTTGGGGCCTCGCACGCTCCCCCGCCCCCAGCAGTACTTACTTTGGTCCGTGTCCTTGCCTTTGGCCTCTGCACTGGCCTGCTGACTCGCACCCCCTTCAACATATTTCTCGGGGTCAGGCTGGGCATTGTCCAGCTTAGGCCAAGGAGCCATGGTCTGTGGGTAGGAAGACAGAGCTCAGCGAAGCGGCCACCAGAGGAGGTGTCACCAACTGTCCTGACAGAAGCCTCCCTCGGGAGGGTAGAAGGAAAGGAAGCAGTCGTGCTTGAACCCCAGAGTGGGGGCTGGAGGGCCCTGTCCCGCCCCTCATCCTGTAACCCTGCCCAGGCTGCTCCTATGTCCCTTAGTGTCTGTGCACCCTGGCCTCAGACCAGACGTGAAACTGCACCTTCTAGGGTGTAGCTGATTCACTGGTCTGTGTGTGTGGTTCTTGTGTTGTCAGAGGGTGTGGGGTGTGTGCCGGTCCTCACAACTCCCATCTGCCTGCCAGGGTCACCCCCAGCAGGGACTCTAGATGTGGCTTGACAGATGTGCAACACACATGCAGTACACTTGCTCCTGCCAGGGCTTCTGATGAGGTGACATCCAACCCGCTTTCGAGCCTCACTGTGCCTCTTATCCATGAGCCCCTGAACAGAAAGTGTCCATTTCCCGCCTCTAACACGGGGCGATTCTTTACACCCCACAGAGTTCCGAGATGTGTTAGGGGGAATTAATGAGAGATTAAAGGTTTGGAATGTGCCTGGCACGGAGCAGGCTTCTGATTAATAGACATTATTCCCAGCCCTGTTGCCGGCATGCATGAGTGCTCGTCAAAGCCCCACGGCTCCTACCTAGCCCTGGCTGGGAGTCCTCCAGACTCACCTTCTACACAAGGCCATTCTCAGGGACATGGCTCGACACACCTGACAGCCCACGGCTCGCACACCCTGTCCTCACACACCCAGGGAAATCCAAGAACAGAAAATTCACAGAAGAGGAAGTCCAAGTGCCTCAAGTCTCACTCCAAACTAGAGCTCTCCTTTGGAAAGCCAAGATGTGTGGCAACAAGTAACATCCGTCCAAGAGAACGTCCTCCCCTGGGGAGAGCACCGGCCTGTCACGTCAAAGTGGCTTTTGTCTGCTTCTCTGGCCCAGCAACCTCACTTCTGGGAATCAGGAACCTGGAATACTTGCTCTCAGAAAATAAGCATCTGTCTTCCAAGAGTCCCCAGAAACTGGGTCTGTCTGCTGTCTTTCCTTTTTCTGAAATCAATCTATGTCACTGTATCTTAGAGGTCTGCTTGGTAAATTGATGGCGCCCAGGAATCCCCATCCTGAAGCACACAGTGCACAGACACTCAGGTGAAGGACTGAGTCGACAGTCCCTCTCCGGCAGGTGGTGCCGAGCCGGTGAGCTGGGCCCGAGGCGAGGCCCTCCTGTCCAGCGGGGAAAGAGCTCCAGGGCCGGCGAAAGACCAGCGCAACCCAGTTCTGTGCACAGTGGCTGGCAGAGGCCGTGGGCCACGTGCGGCAGCCACGGCTTCAAGTTCTCCAGACTCGTCACCTCTCCCTGCCACCCCCGATCAAAGCTTTCCTGTTTGTGACTCCTGCCATCACTGCCCGGGTTCTCCGTGTCATTTGCCACCTCCATATCCTGCCGCCTCACAGAGGAGGACCTAGGCCCCAGCAGCAGCCTGTCTGCCTGCCTTGGCCCACACACGTGACACGCATACCTGTCATGCAGTCTGACCGACTCTTCAGTCCCTACCTCCCCAGTCCTACTCCCCGAGCCCCGGAGTGTTCCAGGTCTGCCCGGGTACAGGCTGTGCCAGTTCCACCGCCTCATCTCTCTACTGTCCCTTGAGATTCAGCCCGGGCCCTGCTCTGTGCTGGGGTGTCCAGCTGTCTGTGTCTAGCCTGGTCCTTCTCCAGGCTACCTAGGGACCACCTGGCACACCATGGTGATGGCTCTGAATTGGTGAGTGGGAACTACGACCATTTAATGAGCGCCAAAGAGCTGCCGGGCGCACACTGAGGCTTGACCACACTGTTGACAAAGGAGCCCAGACAGGGCGAGAGCAACCTCCACAAAGCTGCCCAGCATGAGGAGGAGTGGGGTGGAGGCGGAGAGGAGAGAGGGTGCCAGCTCTGCCCCTCAGGGACATTGGGGCCTCATCCACATCAGAAATCGAGGCAGGACATGAACATGACTCATCCTCCCACAACACAGCTTCTACTCAGAATCGGGGCACAAGTATTAGTTTGACAGGCACGTGTGCTCCACTTGACGTGACAATGACAAAGAGGAGCCTGTCTCCCAATCTTGACAGTGCTGACATTCTGGGGACCCCTCCCCACACCTCAACTTTGACAACCAAAAACAAATATCCCCAGGCCCTGTCCGTATCACTATGAGCTGGACACTGCTGTCTAAGAGGTTAAGGAGCTGGACTTTTAGAGCCTAAGTCCTTGGTTCAAGTCCCAGCTCTGCCAGCGTCCCAGACTCTGTCTCAATTACCTCACATATAAAGTGAGGACAAGGACACTTCAGAAGGGTCATTGAGGATTAGCTGGGCATTGCAGCTCATGCCTGTAATTCCAGTGTTTGGGAGACTGAGACAGAAGTATCCAGAGCTTGAGGCCAGCCTGGATGGCATAGAGACCCTGTCTCACCCTCCAAAAAGAGATTCTAAAAAACTGGACACAAACCTTTGAGCTTGCATTGGGGCTGCCCACAGAACTGCAAGAGCCTCTCTGCTCTTGGAAACCATTTGTTGGAAATTTTTAAAATAATGGCTCCTTAGGACCAGGGGTGTAGCTCAGTGGCACAGAAACTGCCTGGCAAGTACGAGGTCCCAAGTTTGAGTCCTGGTACAGAAAAAAAAAATTTTTTTGAACTGTCTTGTAGTTTTTTCCAAGAATTCTTTTTCATTTTTTTTTTTAATTCTTTATTGTTGTTTTCGAGACAGGATCTTATCTTGTAGTTCAGGCTGGCCCTGAGCTCACTATGCAGCCCAAGTTAGCCTCAAACTCACAACAATCCTCCTGCCTCTGCCTCTCAAGTGCAGACATTACAGGCATAAGCCACCACACTGAGAATTGTAGTGTGTGGTCCAGAGATCAGACTTGGGACCTTGTGCTTGCCAGGCAGATGCCAGAAACAGAGATAAATCCCCAGTCCCTTCACCTAGAATCTCAAACTCAAGGGTTGCCTCTCTTATGCACGAGCCTGCTGCCTTCCAGAACTTCAGAATGCCCTTGGCCCATGGCAGTCAGTACCAAAGACCCCGCTGAGTCTCTCTGCTAAGTGCCTCACTCACCACCAAAGCAAAAGGTGCTGGAGGAAGCAGCGTGTTGGGAGCCACCAGGAAATCCCCATCAGCAGTGATGTGTAAGGAGGACGATCACTTATTGTTTAGATTGTCTTCTGGGACTGCTAGAAACCTTTTCCTTAAAAACTAGATAGAAAGGTCCCTCATGAGTACAAAACCAGGCACGCCCAGGGTGCAATGCTGCCACAAGCCAAGGCACCAGCCTTTTGTAGAGACTATAAAAGAGCAGAGTAAGCTGGCACGTGGGCACCCCATCGTCATGCCTCTGTGTGTGACACCTGGCCTGGCTTTGATCAGCCCTCCGGGCCTCCTGCACTAGTAAGTCACTGCCACCAAAAAGCAATGGCTCATTTCCACTAAAGGTCCCCTGCGTCTCCTTCTCAGAAGTCTTTTCCATATTATTCAACTGTTGGTTATGCAATACTGTCCTGATGAGGCAAGTAATGATTTTCTGCACCGGGAGCTTTGGCTTCAGACACCTCCCCTCCGTTACTCTGACCTCAAGAGACTCTGGCAGAGCCCAGAGGGGCCATAGACCCAGCACCTTCGCTCTCCCCTCTCGGGACATCAGCAAAGCCATCTGACCCTGCCTGCGCTCACAGACTTCAGCCACATTCACCCTAGCCTTCGGACCCCCGGGCTCCCGCTGCGCCTAGCAGTGAGAACATAGGGAGTCAGCGGTCAGCTCTAGCACACAGGCCTCACTCACTAGGTGCGTGTGACCCAGAGCCGAGCATCAGCCTTTAGTCTGCAGCGGGGATCAGGGGAAAAAACAATCAGCCCCAGCCCGTAGCCACTTTGGGCATCCTGCAGTTTGCTGGAGTCGTCCCCTCGGCTGAGACCACAGCGCATTCCGTGAGGTGGGGAGGTGTGTACCTGCTCTTCCAGAGCCCGGGCGCCGTGATCACGCACAGGGCTTTGGAGAGGCACTGTGTCACGCACACCAGTCTGAGCTCCGCTTCACCGTCACAGGCCTTACCCTCTATCCAGCACCGTAGGACTCTCAGCAAATATTTGTTCATCTCAAAGAGCCCAAAGCATGTGAGACAAAGGTGTTAACATTTGTCTTGTGATAAGGAAATGCTCTGGGTTTGGTCCTTTTTCCCTTTTTTTTTTTTAAGGGTAGGGGACTGAACTCAGGGCTTGGCCTTTGTACACCCTAGGCTGGCACTTTATCGCTGCACTGCATCCCTAGCCTGGTTTTTATTTTGATTTAAGATTTCATTGAATTGCCTGGTTCGCCTCAGCTGCCATCTTCCTGCCTCAGCTTCCAGTAGCTAGGCTTCCAGCTACTGTACTCAGCTCCACTAAATCTTTTACAAAGCATGGGGCTTCTTTCTGGAGAAAGATATCTGAAGCCTTGAGAAATAAAATGTGCCTTAAGTCTCACAGATGCGTGGGGATGGTGCCAGGATCCGGACCCACATCGCTGGCTCCACAGATCTCACAAGCTGTGACCCTCATCTCCCATCATGCACCACGGTACAGGGGGCTGAGCTCAGCGAGGGTTCTGGGACCGCCAGGGAGGGCGGGGCGGACGGGAGGGCGGGGCCGCGGGTGACCCTGGGTAGTCACCAGGATGACCCGAAACCCTGACTGGCTACAGTGCTATAATGACAGGCTGTGAATCCGCAAAGGCTTCAGGCGGCCCAGAGACCAGGACTCAGCAGATCCCAGGGGTGTCTCCAGTGAGGGAAGAACACGTGCCCCCATCCTGAGGGCCCTGGGCAAGGTGGACACCAGCTGGGCTTCCTGAGGAGGCCCCAGGGAGCCCTGGAGCCCTATGTCCTGACACCAAAGTCACACATTTCTTGCTACCTTCGAGCAGCAGAATTCCCCTCCAGCAATGGAAGCTAGTTCTCAAGGCCTAGGGGAAGCTGGTAACTAAGCGCTGGCCCCAGCCTCACACCCGACCCCCACAGGCCTCTGCCACAGAGCTGGCTGTGACCCTCTCTGCTCCACACTTCCTGCGGCCACTCAGCTACCACTGCCAGTGAGCCTCATTCTTTGCATTGTTCCAGCTTCTCCAACCGGGACCTGTACTCTGAGCAGTGGCCGCCCACAAGGTCCCCTGAAGAGGTGGGAGGGGACTAGGGCACTGATCCTGCAGAGACTGGGCTAGACTTGCCTGCTCCAGCCTCAAGCCCAGGCAGGATGACCACAGCGTGCCTGGCCCGTGGGGCAGCATCTGGCCCGGGGGCCCTCACTCCCAGCTAATACATGGCCTCACTGCTGTGTCCTGAGCACAAACCAGCGCGCTCCATTCCTCCAGCATGCGGCCGAGTATTCCTCCTTCACTACTGACTTCATCACCGTGCCAGGAGGGAAACCGAGGCACGGAGACCTGAGTTGCTCAAAGCCACACAGACACTGCAGTCCCCCCACCCCCAAGAACCTGGTGGTGAGATGACAGGGGGTGTGTTGAGACACAGGGCAAGGATGGACTGGGCCCAGCTCGCAAGGTGAGCAGCTTCAGTTTTCTGTGAGGCGCTGGCCCCATTAGAGCAGGACATCGGCCCTGTCCCTCCGAGCACATCACCAAAACCACAGTGCACTCTCACTGTGCGCTTTCAACTCGTGCTGATATTTAAAAATAAATCATGTGATGAACCTGTAACTGCAGCATTTTTTTTACCTTCTATTAGGAGGATGAAAAGGACCACATTTGTAAATGTAGAACACACAGAATTGTGATTCTTTTTGTAGCCTTTTCATACGGCGCAGGTAACTCCCTGAAATTCCTTGGGATGGCTGCCTGCTCCTCGCAGCTACCCATCTGTCCCTGCTGTCCCGCCAGCTCAGGGTGCAGGCAGGGCTGACCAGCGCTGAGGACCATGCAGAGGACCATGGCTGCAAATGGTGCTCAAGCCCAGTCAGCTCCAAATTTCTCAGGTCCAGACACTAGTCCTCATACCAGTGGGGACTTGGACTTGCTTCTGTGAGATGGCTGGATGATTTGGGGAGGCGTGAGATGGGAATTTGTTTAGAACCCAAACCCAAAACTTTTCCAAAGCATATCCTCCTTGCCACCCATCTACAAGATGACAGAAACTAGAGAAAAGATCATTATCACCTCGCATGGGACAAAAGAGTCAGTCAGTCTTTAACAGGTGGAAACAATGGCCTCTGTTGAGGGACACTTTTCTGAGAATACCCAACACTGAACAAGTCAAAGAACTGGCAGAACAGGAGGGAGAGGAAAGGAAGCGATGACGAACAGGCCCGCAGCAGTGAGAAATAACACAACCTTCCAAGGAACCTGGTAGAAAGAGAACTGGAATTCCCACGCTGTCTCCATAAAACCGACGGGTGCTGGGGCTTGGGGGAGAGGGGAGGATCCGCTCCTCCCAGTGGCCTGTGGCCCCCAGGAGTCTGAAGTAATTCTGTCACAAACGCCCCCCTTATGGCCTGAAGGCTCAGTCCCAGCCACTCCGCTCACCTCGCAGCCTCCCTGCCTGGTACCTTCTGTCCTAAAAGCCACACTTGTGGGCTCTGTGGGTCCAAGACACCCCAAGGTGTCCCTTGCACAGATGAGCAAACTGGTCTGGGTTTACTCACCTCAGATAGATAGCTGCACACAAGGGGGTCACACGTTGAAGCCACACCGACCCTTGGCAGCCCCCCCCCACGTGTGCAAGGGGCCCAGGCTGCCAAGCAGGAACCTATCACACAGCTAGTCAGTGGCCCAGCCAAAAAGAGGCTGGCAGGTGTGGCAGGTTAATGACACTTCCCTAATGACAGTGTAGCATCAGGACTTGTCGCAAAAGCAATCTCAGGGACATTAAGGAGTATCTGAAAACTTCCAGAATGTTTATTATTATTTTCTCTCCTGCAACCCAAAGCCAGGCACGTTCCTGAAGCTCAGCATCGAGGGGAAGGAAAAAGAATTCAGAGAAGTAACTCCAGTGCTTTGAAGGGGAGCAGGAGGGCGGCATACTCACCTCCGCAGGTAAGGCACCCGAGGCGGCAGCAGGTAGCGCGCTGCCACCGCCCGGCTATATATAGCGAAGGTGTTGCGCAAAGCCGCTGGCTGCCGGCGCTGTCATCACGCCCCTCGCACATTCCGGGACCGCCCGCCGCCGGGGCGCTGCCGACCTGCCGGCGTGGGGCGCGCATGGTGGCCTCGCCCGCCGCGCCGGCCGACCGCGCAGACCTCAGACGGGCGGCCACGCAAACGGCTGGCACCGCGCGGTCGGACCGCGGTCCGGCTCGGGGCCGCGGGGAGCGCGCGGGAGGGCGGCGCCCAGCCCCCTGCCTCTCCGCGCCCGCGAGTCTCCACCTCCAGGGCTGGAGAGCGCCGAGTCGCTGAGACAGACAAAAGCCAACTGGAAATTCAGGGACAGACTGACAACAAAGCCGGGATTGTTGGAGGTGTTTGGAGTCTGGACGGCGCGGAGACACTGGGCCAGCTTGGCTCTGTGCGCCTGCCTGGGAAGGGCTGGGACGCGCTGCTGGAGCCAGGCTGCCTTCTCGCCTTCCCGCGCTGTCTCCATCCTTCTCCCTGGTCTGAGGCTACCGTCCTTGCTGGAAGCCCACCCGGGTGCTTGTCCTAACAGCTATCCCTGAGGTGCAGGGCCTACAGGGGCGTGCCCGGCCTACACTCAGGAGCTCTCCCTGAGTCCCCAAGGAGCTCCCTTTATAAAGCGGGATTTTAGGAGACACAAAAGGACCTAAAACTGGCCAGGGACCAGATCTGAGTCTTATTCTGAAACTCAGACTCTTCCTCCTGCCCTGGGTCGGGCTCTGCCTGTTCGCTAGGTGCAGGCCGCAAATTGTGGGACGCTTTACTGGAACTGGCCGGTTTCCTTCCAAAACCAAGAGCCCTAGGAGCCCAGATGGCTGGCCGTTAAGCACAGAGACTTGGGGCCAGATTACGTGAAATGAGTTCCCACAACGTGTGTTCTGGCCTCCATTTGCTCCTGTGTAATATGAGAATAATGGTCTCTGCTGAAATACAATAGACTCGCTCTGCCTGGTCAGCCATCCTGACTTCAAGGGGAAGTTCCGGTGTTGGGAGAGATGGGTGGGGAGCTTGGGTTAGGCTTCCCGGAAGCTTGGAACTTGGCACCACAGCTTCAGTCTATCCTGGGCAGCCCAAGGCCAGGACTCAGTGCTTGGAAAGTGGGCACCAGAGAAATCAAGCAGCCTGTGGCTGTGAAAGGGCTTTGCTAGTGGGCGCTGGAATTCAAAGCCAGCTCCAAGTCTGATGGACCAGCTCCTGAACCATAGTCTGCTTGGGACAAGAAGGGACCCATAAGGAATGGAAAGGAAGGTGGCCGTCCTGCTGTGTGAGAGTGAGAGTCAAGGCCAGGTGTGGTGGCACACGCCTGAGATCCCAGCACTTGAGAGGCTGAGGCAGGAGGGTTGCTCCTGGTTTGAGGCCAGCCTGCGTGATATTTGTGAGACTGTTTTGTCAAAAGTATAGACCAGTTTTCCCAATTTATTTCCTCATTGTTTAATGCCTCTTGCTGTGCTGGAAGGTGGAACTTGAGAGGGTAAATATCATTAGTGGAGAAACTGAGGCTCAGGTCATTTCACTGAGCCTTGTTCGGGGCTACTTAACTGGTTCTGTAGAGTCATATATCAAGGCTCAGCATCCCTCGGTTCAGAACGAGAACCCTGAACACACGTGAGCACTCGATTTAAATGTACAAAACAAGACAGTAGGACTTCCAGAGACAATGCAGGCAAACACGCATGGCCCAGGTGGAAAAGCCTCCTGACGGTGAAAGCTGTGGTGTGATACACCAGGTCAGAGCTTTCACTCCTCGTCACACAATCAGCCTCACTCACAGGACTCAAGACCCACTCAGGACCCGAAACCCGGCACGCGGGAGTCAGCATCCCCCACAGGGCTAGAAAAAGGAGCAGAGAACAAGGAGGAGGAAGAACTTGTCAAAGGGGAAGAGGAATAAAAGAGAATGAAGAAGGGGAAAAGAGATTTTCTGAGAACTGAAGGAAAAAAACGGAAAGAAAGCTTTTATAAGTTGAGAAGAAAAGAAGGGTTGAAGGGTGAGGAGAGGAATGGGGGACAAAATACATTACAAAGTACAAACTCCGCATGTTGATGTGATCAAAATGTATGTCAAACTCATAATAATAAAAAACTAGTTATCTGGGTGTAGTGGTGCGCATCTGTAATCCCAGTGTTCCAGAGGCTGAAGCAGGAGGATCATCTAAATTTAAGGCCAGCCAGGAACTACACAGTGAGTTAGTTCAAGGCCACGCTGTCTCAAGACAAGAAATGAAAAAGGTAAAGCAAGGTAGAAGCAGTATCAAAATCTATTCCTGACCATGAGCCCATAAAAATGTGTACACATGTTTACAAAGCCAGGAACATGGCAGCCTCACAAGGCTTCCCAGGGCCTCATCCATGACAGAACGGAACCTTTACGGGAGACACAAACCGTAGTAAAGGTGACCAGACAAGACAGCAATGCAAATGAGCAATGACCCTACAGAACACATCTCACACATGTGATGTTAAGTCACAGAAGCCACACATGCTAGTACGGACTGTTTAGTAACATGGACATTACATTTCCAAACCGTCCAGAACTAAGGGGCAACCATAGGAGAATGACTGACTGTTCCTGGTTGCACTAAGAAAAGTACATACTCTACCACTGAGTTATGTCCACAGCCTTTTTCTTTCCAGTTTTATTTTGAAACAGAATCTCACTAAGTTACCTACACTGGCCTCGAACTTGAGATCCTCCTGCCTCAGCCTCTAAAGTAGCTAGGATTAGGATTGCGCCATTGCATCCAGCTCTTTGTACTTCCTGCCTCATAAGTGCAAGGTCTCAAGTTTGATCCTCAGTACCTCCCTCCAGATAATTTTAACTAATTATGTGATAGGTATTTAAAATAGGATCCAGATGCTGTGGCACACATCAGTCATTCCAATCCCTCAGGAGGCTGAGACAGGAGGATCACTTGAGCCCAGGAGCTGGGGGCCAGGCTGGGCAACACAGGAGGACCCCATCTCAGAAATCAAATAAAACCGAGGACCATGTTTTCCAGAACTTAACAACTCCCTGTGATCTTCAGTCATTTTACCAACTTCATGACACTCCCACAGCTCCTCATGTCTCAGGACTGTTTTCCGTTCTACATAGCACCCAGCAGTGGTAATGTCCTACTATACCTATGTCTACATACCACCTTGCAGTGGTAATGTCCTACTATATCATAGCACCCACATCACTTCATGTGGGGAGTGACTTTCCTTACTACATAGCATGAGCAAGGAGACTCCTCATGTCCATCACTGTGAAGTGATGGCTTTTCTGCTTCATCAGCATCATCCACTGTTATCTTTCTTATTCTTTTTTTTCCCCAGTGCTGGGGATCGAACTCAGGACCTTGTGCTTAGAGGCAGGCGTGGTGCCCCTGAGCTACATCCCCGACCCAGGCTAGTAGTCTTCTGTGGTGTAAGAAAATAGCTCATTTTACCTACCACTCAACTACTAGCCTTTAAAGTTCTGAGTAAAGTAAGAGTAACACTGAGAGGCATCTTTTACTACCAAGACTTAATAACACCTACTTTAGCTAATCAGAAACTTTCTTCACTACCCAGCAGCAGGCAAGGCTGTAAATAACTTCCACTTTCAAGGTCTGGCCATGTTCAGAACAAGATGGACAAGTTGCTGCCCCGTGAGTAACAGCATCACTCCAGAGAAATACGGTGAAGACCATCGGACAGATGGCCACCCACAGGAAGCAAACACAACAGCCCCACTTGTGAACCACACCACCCTGCAGGGCTGCCCGGCAAGTGTCTTGGATAACCAGCATGGGCCAGAGTGTCACTCCCAGGCCTCACAGCCAGTGAGGGCAGCAGCCCAGGGCAGAGGGCAGAAGTGGCTTCACCAGCCATTCTGACAGTCTCTGCCTCGGGCACCACGTGCACCTCAGGGCCTTTGCCCAGCCATCCTCTCTTCCTGAACTCTCACCCCAGTCTTCGCATGGACACTCCTCCTCATGTCCACCCTGAGCGTTTCTGCGCCTCCTGCACTATTGCACCATGTTTATCTCTCACTGATTACTGGGTGACCTTTTTTCCACTACAAACCTCCAAAGAAAGGCCTTCTTGAATCGAGCAATTAGGATTTGGGGTCCAAAGTGCTCCTCAGTACTTATCTCACTCTGAACTTGAGCAATGCTAACCCCAGGGATGTGAAGTTAGACATAGGCCTTCCGATCACATTTAAAATGCACTATGACAAATCTACTCAAAGGGCC
>PVIR01006482.1:0-65677 GCA_004026965.1 Petromus typicus
CAGGCGTGAGCCACCACGCCCGGCACTGTGGTATGTGGTACTGGTTGCTGCTGGGTGTGGGTCTCCACACCCAGTATTGTTATGTGGTTACCGGGGAATCGAACCCGGGCCCTTGCGCTTGCAAGACAGGTGCTGGAACCACTGAGCTAACTCCCTGGCCCCTCTTCCCAGAATCTTTAATAGGAATACATAAAAAATACTTCACTTGGGTCTGAAAAAGAGAAATTTACAATTTGAGGGTAAAGAAGAAGAAAAAGATATTAAGAGCAAGAAAGTGACCCTTTTCCAAGATGTACCCTACATCCCTTTTTCTAGTTCCTCTTGACAAATTCCTGCCTTTGATAGTACCAGAAACTCCAAGCGTCTGTGGCCGAGCTGACATTGTAGATGGGAGAAACACACACACAAATGCAGCAAGAAGGGTATGCTTCGTGAGCCAAGACGACATTAGCAAGGTTTCTAAGTCTCTCTCCTCATCTGTGTCCATCCTAAGGTTGACCCTTGTGGTCTGTCTTTATTTTTCTAATGTCAAATCAGTAGGAGTTTAATATAGAGCACAGATACCGCTGGGGACGATTCACTAATGGTAAAAGAGACTGCGGGATGTCTTATCTTTCTGTATTATGGGATTTCAGGTTCCATAGTACTGGAATTTTATAGACTCTTGGTTACCGACTCCAGAAGGGAAGTGTCTGAAGTTTTAATTTGTTTTACTAAAGCACTTGAAATTCTTCAGAGATGTTCATCCTGCTTAACATTCCTAATACTTTGAAATAGTCTGTCACTTTACAATTAGGACAGTCTTATCAATCCCACAGAGGACTCAAACAAATCAGAGTGTAATGTCTAAATTTACAATAACATTTGTTTTTGCATCTATCTGTTACAATGTGACCATCATGTTATGTTTTGTTATGTACCGGAGATTACTTTATTTTATTTTTGACACAGGGTCTTGCTTTGTAGTTCAGGCTGGCCCTGAGCTCAGCCTCAAACTCACATCACAGCAATCCTCCTGCTTCTGCCTCCTGAGTGCTGGGATGACAGGCGTGAGCCACCATGCCCGGCACTGTGGTATGTGGTATTGATTGCTGCTGGCTGTGAGTCTCCATGCCCAGTATTGTACATGGTTACTGGGTATCGAACCTGGGTTCTTGAGCTTGCAAAATAGGCACCGGAACCACTGAGCTAAATCCCCGGTCCCGACTTTATTTTATAAAGTGTATAGAACAGTGCTTACCTCACAGTCCTGAGGATGGGAAGTATGAATGTATGAAAGCATTTAGCACGAGGGCTGACCCAGAGTAAAGATTTAAGGGACAAAATCAAACCTTCTTACCTAGTGTCTGCAGCACAGTACAACAGATGGAGAGAAGGGATGTTTACAGTTCTAAAATACCAACACTGCTCCTGAAGCCATGGTTGCTTTCAAAGCACTGCAAACACTTTTGATAACAATTCCTGAAGGGCTTATGTTGGATTGCCTGCAGTTATTTTTGGGGGGAAGAATTAAAGTCACATGTTCTTTTGGTAGTGATTAGATTGAACACTGAGAGCTGAGGTTTGGGGAGCCAACAAAACAAGGTGAGGTATAAACGGTCACCTCCTATGACACTATCAGGAAACAAGACAGGATGTAAAACTGTTGCACAGCCAGTCTTGGGTACAAGGACAGTGACAGGAGATACAGGAGCAAAAGTCTTCTTGAGAGAGGAATATTTTTTGCCTGTTTTATGGGTCTAACTCCTTGGATCTACACCTTGGAGGGACCTTCACTTGTTCTTCTGTAGTGCTATAAGGCAGGGCTGTGAGTAAGACTGATGCTAGTCACCAGGAGGTCCTGACAGTTACAGCAAACAGCTGGGAGTTCAGTCCAGGCCTTTCCCTAACACTGACTTTCTAGCAAATCTCTGCAGCATCTCAGGAGATTCTTGCGGCCCAGGTGGCTTCTTCTGCAAAGGTGTTGAGAAATCGATTTGAATGGGTTGGCCTAGGTATTGTCACCGCTTAGTCTCCCTGAATTCCCTGTTTCATCTGTAGTTCACTCTCTACCTTTCTGTTCCCCAGTTCGGCCTAATGACCACCCAAATCACCCCAATTGCAAAAATAACATAAAATTTTTAAAAAGTTCATTATAAAGTATAATATAAACCCAATAAGTAATAGTACAATATCAGTACAGTTATTTCCATAAGTATTGCAGCGCAGGTGAATCCTCCTGCTACCATCTTAATTTTCTTAGGCTGATTATGACTTAATATTAATATAACATATTCAGCTGACATATTAAAAACCTAAAGTGGAATCTATGAAGCAGTGCTCACTGTCTCTGTTCTGTGAGGTAACAGGTAGATGAGCTGAGCACGACTTTAGCCCCAGCCCTCCTGGAAGCTAAGGAAGGAGGACTGATTGGTCCCCAAGTTTGAGATGAGCCTGGGCACCACAGTAAGACCCCATGCCCAAGACAGACAGACAGACAGGCAGACAGACAGACACACAGCCCAAGAGGTAGACATAGCTATTTGTAGGTTCTAAAACCTCAGATTTGAGGCAAAATTGCAATACTACCTTTCTGTTCCCCAGTTCGGCCTAATGACCACCCAAATCACCCCAATTGGGTAATGGAAAGCACTTATGATGGCAAGAAGACACAAATGACTTTATATATTGAAGATATGACAGATGCTTAAACACATTATTTCACACTTGTCAAGAAGCATACAGATTAATGAAATTTTCAGCTGGATCAACCAATGACTTTAGCATTTAACAAGGTTAACCAATACACAGATATTTAATCAATCACAGGATTATAAGGGGCTTGTAAAGCCAGAAGCAAGGCAGGAAGGTGATTATTATGACTTGTATTGATGGTGTGATTGCACAATTACCAGGGACTTCGAAAACACACTTTGTATTAAATGCATGTTTGGATAGATAAAGTAAACATCTCCTGGTTCCATGCAGTAATAAGTGAAAAAGACTTTCTGTGGTAGCAAAGTGATAGCAACCCTCCATAATTATACAGTCTGGTTCCTTCCTCTGGCTACACAGCACACTCCGCTCTGACAGGCGTGGTGCACACACAGATGTCCTATTTCTTTTCTCCTAACAAAGCAGATCCTCTCCTTTCTTGTTCAGTATTTCCAGCATCCCCTTCAGGCGTGGCACCACCTTTCACCCTTATGTTCAGATGTCTCCTGTCTTACCCCTCTTCATAGTCCCTTCTTTACCCTGGGATAATTCACTATTTCCTTTTAAAAATAAACTTTCTTGAATTTTCTAGGCATTTAAATTTGAAGAGTCTTTCAGCAGACTTATGTCACCTTAATTCTTAATTTTTGGCATCATTTCACATTGGTGACTATACTCTCCCCCAGATGCAGCTTTGCTTATTTTTCTGTCTACACATTTTTAGCCATTTTGGAAGCTGTTCCATTGTAATTGATTAGGTAAAGAAAACACAGAACTCCATTCTTCTTGCAGGATTGGAAAATCTTTAGTTTTTTGCATCAATGAGATGTATGAAGAAGGTAATGAGAGATTTGAGGAAGAAAAGTTTTGCACGTAAGAAATGGGAAGCTTACTGTTTATCTCTCCTGAAGATTTGAAAGAGGACATTTTTATTGCCTGTCATTGTTGGAAATAATCTTATAATTGAAAGGAACCAAAAAAGCCAATAAGAGTATGAAGCAGAATGGAAAGTCCTGTAGCACTCAGGACCCATCCCGGGCTCACGCTGGCCCCTGGCCCCTTCCTGTGCTAGCTATTTATCTCCTTAATGCTCAAGGCTGTTTCTCTCAAGTTTTCTAGTCTGCAGAGGAGCTATGATACTGTGTCTGGTTATTCCTTCTCGGTCTCTTTTTCCTGCATCTGTCTCTTGCACATTGGGGTCTCACAGGGCTCCTCTGTCATTGTTGGGACTCTCTCAGGACTGAACTACACATACGTTCTCCCATCAAAGTCCTACCCAGACCCAACGCTGCTTAGCTTCCGAGATCAGGTGCATTCAGGAGGGTACGGCTGTAGACTACACATACGTTCTGGTGACTCTTAAATGTTTGCATTGGCTTAAACTGTCTCTATTGAGCTTCTGGTAAGTATAACCATATATCCACTTTACATACACACATAGATGCCCTAATGATACCTCACATCCATGTATTAATGTGCAAATTTCCTTCTTTTCTTCTGTTACCAACCATTACTCTTCCTGGACTTCGCAAGCTAGTGAATGGGACATTGTAACTAACTCGAACAAATCAGAAACCTGGATGTTGGTCTTAGAATTTTATCTATTTCCTTGACCCTTGTTCAGTGAATCACAGATGTTTTTGTTCCTACTTTTAAAGGAAATATTAAATCCACACATTTTCCCACTATCTATCCATTTACCCCTGGATTACTAAGAAATTTCTTAACTCACTCCAGGCCCCTAGTTTTTCTCTCTAGTTTATTCACTGAACAATTATTAATGTGCTCTTTAAATGAAAATTTTTTTTTTTTTTAGGTTTTTTGAGACAGGGTCTCGCTTTGTGGTTCAGGCTGGCCCTGAGCTCAGCCTCCAACTCACATCACAATCCTCCTGCCTCTGCCTCCCGAGTGCTGGGATTCCAGGCGTGAGCCACCACGCCCGGCACTGTGGTCTGTGGTACTGGTTGCTGCTGGGTGTGGGCCTCCACACCCAGCATTGCTATGTGGTCACTGGGGAATCGAACCCGGGCCCTTGCGCCTGCAAGACAGGCGCCGGAACCACTGAGCTAACTCCCCGGCCCTTTAAATGAAAATTTAACCACGTGCTTTCACTGAATAAAATACTTCCATGTTCTCCTTTCAGTTTCTCACAGGATAAAGCCCAGAAAGATCTGGCTTCTGTTTATCTTCCCACCTTATCTGACGCTATTCTTCTGTCTTCAATTTCCTATTTCTACCCTAAACAGGTGCACTTTCCAAGAACTGTTAGAGTCCATATCCCATCTTCAGGGCACTCATCACATCATATTATATTTCCCTGGAGTGCTGGATGTTATCCAGAAGGCAAATTAATAACACACATAGCACCTGAAAATCAGTGCATCACCTCGGATAAAACAATTAGATATTTGACATCATTATAAAGCTCTGATGTAATCATCAAGGGGGAAATTCATCTAGATGATAAAGTATGCATTTATGTAATGAATATGTAAATTATGAAGTTCAATCATTTAATAGACTCTTGAGCTTAAAAACTAGAGTACAAGAGCCATAATTGAACTTAAGAATTAGAAGAGTACCCATAATGCTACTTGCTTCTTCCTTATCTTATTCTGATTTCCCCTCAGAAGTAATTATGATTCTAAAAATTATACTTATTTTGTTCTTTTAAAAATAGTCCTACTTGTATACTTCAGGCTAAATAATTCTAGTTTTGTTTCTGAGTTTTGTAAATACAGTATTTTTGATATGTGCCAATGCTTGAAACTTCTCCCCATGTCTAGTCTATTATTATACATATTATGCTAATAATGATTTACTAATTTTTACTGCTGTCAAATATAATTTTGTGTGCATAGCAAAATTTACATCCTTCCTGTTTATAGACACTTGAGTTTGCCCAATTTTCTGGTATCATGGCATTAGAAGTACCTTGAATGATTTGTCCAAGACTGTTCTAGTTCACGGTCTTCAGAGGTGTGGGGGAGGCAGGGTGTGGGGTATTCATCTTCACAAGTTAATTTGTTACCAAAGTGATTATGTTTTATATTTGCCAAAGAATAAGTTTCTTTTGCTCCTACACTTGCAAACAACTTGCATTTTTCAACCCTTTTCATTTTTGCTAGTCAGATAAATGTAAGATAGCATCTCTTTTTCATTTTCCTCATTGATAAAAAGATTTTGTTTTAATGTTTATGTACTTTCTTGGTTTTCTTTGCATTTTACCACTATAAAATTTTTGTTACATGTTATTTTTAATTGATTTTCAAAAGTTGTGAAAACTATACTATGACACAAAATTCCTTGATCCTAATAACACATTATGAACAACTTATCCCAGGTTATCACTTTCTTTTTACTCTGAATATGGTGACCTAGGAGGTAGTATTAATAGAACCTACTGATCCCTTAACCTACCTGGCCTATTACAAAGCATCTTCTACACTTTTCTTTCACCAGTATTTGGCAAGTGCACCTATTATGGCTTGCAAAATGTTTGTTGGATGCATTCCTATGACTTTCAAAATGATAAATCAGTCTTTTTATGATCAAAATTTATTTTATACAAATGGTCAGAAACCCATTGCAAAAGCTAAGAGAGATGGAAGTAGACGTCACATACCTTTCTACACATGCACTTGGAAGAGTGTCTTATGACACTCATACGGGTAGTACTGTAGCACCTGCAGAGAGCTGGCAGGATGTTAATAAACATTCATTACCAACTCTGAACACTTGGCAGTGTTCATTTTCCATTCTTTTCAGTGTACTTACTGTTAATTGAAATTTAGAATAGAATAATGTTTCGTCTGCAGTTATCAACAAAGTTAGAAATTACACTGACATAGATATGGATTACATATTAAAATGGATGTACAAGATTCATGGTTGTGTCATCAATTTGAAATTGGTTACCTTTTTAGTAATGGTGTCCGGAGGTACATCCCGCCTCCCAAGTGGATAAGGATTCCATTGGCCACTAGGAGATACATCTTCTTGTCCATTGTCTAAAATGTTGCTTTGCTGGGACGGGGTCTATTGCGAAAATGGTACGGTATTCTTTAGTGATGTAATAGAAGTTTATCATAGTTCTCTGAAAAGAGCCCCTAGTAATTATGGTAAAATTAATTTTGTTCGATTGTAGAAAAATATAGCCTAACTAAAAATATTATTAGACACTGTTTACTGAATATAAATTCTATTTTTGTAAGCAGTGAGAAATAGAAATAAAATAAACATCTTAGAGTTATTTACCAATTAGAAAAACTTTGAATTGCTTATAGAACCTGAATAAAAATAATCACAATAAAATCAATCATTAAAACTACAACATTTAAAGCTTTCCGAGTTTGTCTGTCTAGTATTATCTCACGATTTAGAATATAAACAGAAACCGTGTAATCCATAGCATTGGACATTAAACATTCCAAACCATAATCCATAGGTTATAATGATTCTGGAAGAATATGCCTTTCACGTCCAAAACAGCATTAAAACTAGCATAGTGCAAGGCTCAAGTACTACACTGTTATTGACAGGTGGCTTTGGAGCAAAGTTAAGGCAACATCAAAAGTATTATGCTACAAGAATCACAGTAAAAATAAATCATGACTTTTGATTACCAAATTTATATATGTCACACATAAAATTTAAGCTTTTCACAGATATTTTGACTGATTTCCAGCTAATTTTTTAATAAACAATAATAGCTTGCCTTTATTTTCCCTAGTATTAAATATTTTAGGAGGAATTCCTATTCTCAAACAGACTAATGGCAAGTAATATCAATCTTAAACCATCACAAAGTTTCTTCTATGGAGATCTGTATTGGTATCTATAAGTGCATGTACATATATAAATATATATATATATATTCTTCATATTTTATATTCTCTTCATATTCTAATATATATGGAACATTTTTTTTTTTTGCAAAGGCTTTTTCCCCTCTTAACCTACAGGATGCACAAGTATTGTTCGGTTTTCTGGGGTCCTTTTATTTGACTGCGGTTTTCTACACGTGTTCAGAAGGATCCATACTGCTAAGCTCGCTGGGAATGTGCGCACAGCGGCGGCGTTTGTGTGAGGAACTGACCTCCAACCTCAAGCGGGAGAACAGCGCCAACTTCAGGTAGGTGGGCAGCATGTCAAGATCTGCAGCTTTTCTGTGGGGTCCTAATTGGCTCTGTGAAAATCCAGCTACCTAACCATCCTGACTGTATTAGGACCATGTATTTTTTTTTTTTTTAAGTACTGGTTTGAGTATATTTAAAAGTGGGTTTATTTTGAGAATCTATCAAGTCTTCTAGGACGTCATGGATAGAATAAGTACTTCGTCCATGTGAAGTCTTTTTCATAAGCCCATGAGAAAATTTAAAAAAGTTACTGAATTTAAAGTCTTGGAGTCCTTAGGAATATATTTGTGTTTTTTGAAAAGTCAAATTTTAAATATAATTTTTTTTGTTTAAAGAAAATGTTACTTGAAGATAACAGGTAGCTATTCTTGGCTTGTCTGTTTCCAAATTTGCCTCTTTAAGATGAATATGTTTATGACGAGCATTTCCTTCACTTTTCTCCGCATTGCTCCTGCTGGCATCCCTACTCCTTTCACTGTCCTCGCTCACTTGCCTGGACGTGACCCCTGGTCATTGTTAGACAGCAACTTAGACATTCTTCTTATCATGGAATGATTAAATCTCTTTTTAGCACAATCTTAATATTACCTATTCTTTTCACTAGTTTCTCAATTAATCTACCTCTTTTAAAAACTGCAATTATGCATCATGCCAATTTTTCCATGTTACAGGGTAGAAAAGGAACAAACATGCAGACACACTAAAAGGATACTTTCACTAGAGAGTGAAATCCAGAGGAATTTTCTGAGAGCAATTTCCTTTACTATTTCAAGAATGATCTGCCATTTTTTTTGTCATAAATGAGGCATTGTGGGAGGGATTTAAGTCTATGGAGATGGTATGCCCATAAACATAATTTACTGCTGTTGGGAGGTGGTGAAGGGGAGAGAAGACAGAATTAGATAGTATGTTTACATTTTTTTTCTCAAAAGAGTGTACCTAAATATATAAAACTTCAGTTGCTTAGCTATGAAATTCTATGGAAGATAAAAGGAACAACTGAAAAAAATAAAAAAGCTATAGCTGTTGAATTTATTATTCCAGATAAAATAACTCAACTGAGGTTCAGTTATTCATTTAATTATTTCTCACAGCACATTCTTGATGTTTTCTTTACTTTGAAAATGGAGTCTTTCCCACCTTCACATAGAATCACTTAGAAACAAAATACATGGAAAACTATCACAGTGCAGTATTACATCTTAAGTTCTGTGGGTCTTTAATATTTCAAAATAATAGAGGAAATGGCCAGCGTGACTTAGTGAAAAAGTAAGAATTCTTTATTTGGTAAAAGCTATTATGTTAAGTGTAGTTCCTGCTGAACAGAAGCCAGCACCAGCCTTGTGCTGATACTTGCAGATCTAACCTGTGATTTAGGCTACTCTGAATAATGATGAATGTGCATTAAAAGAAGTAGCTTCTCATTTTGCTGAGACATAATGTGCACGAGCGTACGTGGGCATGCGTATCCACATCCACGCACGTGTGTGTGGGCTTACATATGGACAGCATCTGTACAAGGGAGCCTGGGAGCTTGGCGGATCAAGCAGCCATAGTCTTGCTTCCCAACGGATGGTGTGTGTGTGCTTTTGAGGTTATTTTTATTGCCACTTTGCAGGAAAAACTGTAAGACTGGAAGTAGAATTTGGCAATTCACAAAAGCTTTGAGGCATATTCCCTACAAGAACAAAATAAATATTTACACATAGTCTGAAGAGGGCATGACCATAGATTAGAAAGCGTTAAAATCAGTCTGCATTGCAGTCTTTGCAGTGAACTTATTTTTTTCAGCATGCCTTGAGGAAAAAAGATAAAATGAAGATTTAAATAATAATAATTTTGTGGGTTCACTCTGAAGCTGGGAATGTAGGGCCCACGTGATTTTTACAGCAGCATTTCATCACAACAATGATGATGCAGCAGTATAGGTACCAGTGGTATTTTGGCAATTTTAGCTATTGTCTTTGAGGATTTATGTGGATTTACAGACTGAGGCTTTTTCATAATTAGAAAGGTAAGCAAATCTTTCTTGAAGGATAGGTAGCCAATAGTAAGTGCAACAAAATCGATAGGCATTATAGGCATGAGTTGGCCTGAGGTATAGCTTAAATCTCACTTGGCTTTAGCTAGGAGAGAAAATGGCATAAAGCAAGTAATTCCTGGTACAAGGGTAAATAAACGCAGACCAAATTATGTTCTGTCTGCTCCTGAGTCGTCTGCATAGGTCCAGTAGAAAGGAACATCAGAGATTTAAAAATAGTTTAGCTGCACATATTGCTAATAGAATTTCTCCAGCTCAGAGCTGGCAAGATGAGAATCAGCTAAATTATCAACTAGTCAAAAAGAAAGTGGGGCCTCTGTCTTCCAGGCAAAACTCTGTGAAACAATTATTTCATCCATAAGCTTCCATGACTTCAGTCTCTTCCCTCCTGAAATTATAATTCATTCATTTCAGTGTCTGACTCTATAAGGCAATAAGCAATAGATTCTATGGTACAATATTATGGAAATAGAAATCAATGGAAGAAGAATAGAAAGAGAAAATGATAGATTTCTCCAGTGTCAAAGAGACCACACTGTTTATCCTGGCGGCCGGACACCTGTGGACAAGGGGTCAGAAGAGGTCAGTGCTTTCTCCCCAGTGCTGCTGCTTTCTGGGGTACAGCAGTCTGGAGATGGACATGATTTTGTTGGGTCTGTGACATTCGGCCAGGCAGGCTGCTGAGCATATTTCTTAGTGATAATGAGAGTGCAGGAAATGTGAGTGGCTCTGAAAAGAACAAGGAAGTCACTACGTCCCCAAGCCAAGCTGGCTGAGGGCGCTGTTTGTGCTCCCAGCAAAGGACGAAGGTCCTATGTTGTTGGACTGGTTAAAATATTCTGTTTTGTGTACACTTTTTCCAGTCCTATGTGTACTCTTTGGGTTGTTTTGAAGATGAGGTGGGATAATAGTGCATTTGAAGGAGGTTTGCTGACTGTTATCAAGTATATTCTATTAAAATGTCAAGTTTTATAAACATTTGCAGAGACATCACTACAGAGCAGAAAGAGCGTGGATCTGGGTACCAAGGGGAGTCAGATTTACACTCCAGGCACAGGGAACAACAGTGAAGTCATAAAAACGGAGGTGACATCTGCTGCATAACACACGAGCCTCGGTTCCTCGTGATGGAGTCAGACAGACCTTTTGAGAGTTTTTATGAGTTGCAAGAAAAAAGCAACATACGTAAAGTACCTCACGGCACCAGGTACTATTCCAAATAATTCCTAGTCTTAATTTTTCTCCTGATAGAAGTATTTAATTATTCTACCATGGATCTGGCTAATCAGAATGGTAGTTTACCTGGCAGATTTTTTTTTAATGCTGTTTTTCTCTCTAATAGCATAAAGTTTCAAGACAATAGCTAAGCCCAGTTACAGGAGAACACATCCGAGGAAGCACATGGAACCATCAATAACATCATAGAAAATTGCTTTGAGTGCTTTTTGGAAAGGCAGGAAACAAATGACAGTGAAAAAATGAGTGGATGGATGAAGAAACAGAATGATGTTGACAAGTTTATAACTGAGTAGCTGATCGATATACCACATGTTGAACTTCATAAATACTGTGAACATTTTTAGAAAATTAACATCAACATTAATAAATGGAAATAGTAAAGGAAATTAATTCATGAAACTAATGTTCTTGCATTTGTTGGCCTTGCTTTTATTATCTTAAAAGTTTCCATGAAATGATCATAGAAAACAAAGCCTTTATTTAGCTTTTAACCCATGAAAAATGTGTAACACTTGACTTGACATGTAATAAATAGGAAAAAACTCAGAAATACTTAAATTCATAGCAAGCTCAGGGAGTGTCTGCCCTTCTCATCGTATATTCACTATGTAAGTGTTAATCTCATTCAGAAATAGTTGTATCTTTGTATTAGTTTGTTACATATTTACTCAAAGATAATTCCATAGAGGAAATTTGGAAGATGTTCTTCCTTCCTCCTGTGAGTCTGGGCATGCAGAGAGGACGGGGCAGGGTCTGCTCTCAGCCCTGTGCCCAGGTGCAGGGCATGGCTCCCGAGTGTGGAGGTGAAGATTTTCACCTTGATGCCTCGGGAACCTTTATGCTCCTATACCAGACCCCTCAGAGTGATTCATAATGGCTAAGTAGAAATAGCCAGCATTACCATTCAAGAATTTTATGAGCACTGGAAACAGGTCCTGAACTTCTCCGGGAGAATGAGCAGTTTTGTCAATTTTATTTACTGGAAATATTTATAAGTTGATGTTACCTTACATTTTAGGCCAGTTCTCACAGGTAAAGAGCAGTAATGGGTTGCAAAGAAGTCTGAAGTGCTGAGACGCTCACTTTTGCAACCTCAGGTAGTGAGACAAAAGTGTGATAGATGTTTCTGCATTTCTAAATCAAAGGGAACTTGTTTGTTCATCTCTCCTGGCAGGAAGAGCTCGGGGAAAATGAATGTTCCTCACTTCCTGGGACCAGCTAGCCAAAGCCAGCAGTGCCGAGTGGAAGAGTTGGGAGTCCGCATTCAAAGAGGGTATGACTAAGAATGACAGAAAACCCCAGCAAATCTTCAGATCACAGCTCTGAGAAGGGATAGATTTGGGCACAGAGTGAAAAGATGGAGACTTAGAATGGGCCCCGTGGGGAAGCGGAGCTCGAAGAAGCTGAGGAAGCACCTGGAGCTCTTTAAGGCCTGTAGGTGGCGTCGAGTGGGAAAGTTTTCCCAGAGGCCTGGTGCTTCAACTGATCATTATGAGTCATGAAATCTCTTGGGTAATGGCATACTGGCCCTAGTGGGAGCCTCTTCCATCCTTTGCTTTTCATCTTCTTTCTCCTTTTTTTATTGTGGGAAATAATGCACTGATAGTTCATAAAATCTCTCAATCCTTGCATTATTCTTTGCTATTTAATGTGACTTCCAAAGAGAATTCCTATAGATCAACACCGTGCCAGAGAGAATGATCGAAAAATCTGCAATGACAATTCTGCCGACTGTTGTTACAGGACATCTCAAAGTGACAGTAATGGAAAGTGAATTTGTTCTCTGGGGCTCCACAAACCACATCAGAGAATTAACGCAACAGTACAGACGTACCTCATTTACGTCAGAGGAGTACTTTAAACAGGGAGGGACATCATTTTGGTTTCTTTCATTTATATCATGCTGCAGACCAATAAGTAAACAAGGCCAAAGACTAGGCAAATAAGGGAGTTTCCCCTTGACGTAATTTCCAGGGAGTCAGGCAATAGCCATTCATGCCAAGGTCTTGCTAGTCTGCTTGATAAGTTTTGAAGCTTCATAATTTTAGTTTAAAAGTTTGATTTTGGGCTGGGTATTTAGCTCGTGATGCTGCCACCTGCCTTGCAAGCACAAGGTCATGAGTTTGACCCCAGTACTGCAATAAATAAATAAATAAATAAATAAATAAATGTTTGATTTCTATTTACCCCGCCTTCTCCAGGGCAGCTGTTAATTTAAGTTGGCACAGCTCATCTTTGCATTAGTGTAATCATTTTCCAGGCCTTTTTGAAGGCTGGTTTCTTTGGGAAAAAGGAGGAGGGCAGTGGGTATCTGGGAGGACATGAGGAACAGGTTGTGGTTGTTGCTGGACTCAGGAAACAACAGCCATGTTGGGGCTGTGCTGAGCCACCATGCAGGGGTCTCTCAGTCCTGAAGTCAGGGGTCCCCCGGCAGATGCCCTAGAATCGGTCACAGTGGGGCTCTGTATCCCTGACAGTAGTGAATATTGAAGCCACAAACTCCTTGTCTTCAGTAGAGACAAAGTTAGCAGCGCATCGGTGGCTGTGCCACAGGAGACTGAAGACAGCAGAGACCACACTCAAGAGTTCTCAGTTTTGTCAGAGTTTCATTCTCTTTTGTATTTTAAGAGATTCAGGATGCTGAGAAGGATATGGATGTAAATGTCTCCTCAGTTTTCTTTTTTTTTTTTAATATTGGTCATAGCAGGAATCAGTTAATTTGAGCATAAAACTTGATCTTGAGATATTATGACTCTCCTCTGGCTGGAATGAGAATTTATTACATATTTTCATTAATATTGTGAAAGAGAAGGTGTGTTTGTAGAACACGGTCATTCTCATGGCACTTGTTCCTTATTTTGTTTTTTAGGTTTTTTGAGACAGGGTCTCGCTTTGTAGTTCAGGCTGGCCCTGAGCTCAGCCTCCAACTCACATCCCAGCAATCCTCCTGCCTCTGCCTCCCGAGTGCTGGGATTACAGGCGTGAGCCACCACACCCAGGACAGTGGTGTGTGGTACTGGTTGCTGCTGGGCGTGAGTCTCCACACCCAGTATTGTTATGTGGTTACCAGGGAATTGAACCCGGATCCTTGTGCTTGCAAGACAGGCGCCAGAACCACTGAGCTAACTCCCCGGCCCACTTGTTCCTTTTTTTCATTAAAACTTACTAGGCTAATAACTCTACTAAAATATAGCCGTGATGACCCTGTCTATGAGAATGACTGTTAGTCTCCACCAAAATTTAAGTTTAAAAAGTCTAATCAATTTAAACAGGTAGAAATGGGCTCAGTTTTGCTTGAGTCATACAGGCAGAAATTTTTCTGTGACTATAGAAATGTTTTCTTTTATGGAACAGTCTTTTTCCAACGTGCTTACGTGTTCATTTTAAGAAGTGTGAACTAGTTGCCTTTCCATTAACCTTTGAAGAGTAACAACTGCTGGCTGAGCCATGACTTGTTCCTCATCTTTCACTTCTGTGTTGTATTTGCCACTAAGAGAGTGAACTGAAAAAGCACTCGGAAATGTGAACAGTATTTCACTTCCATTGTAACCAAGAGTCTATGACTTTTCAAAAGGAATTAACTGAAATCTGATCATAATTTACAGCTCTGTGTTCAGAATGCACCACCGAAAGAAGATAGGGCTATTAAGAAAAAAATTAAAATAAACACAAGAGAAAGGAAAAGAAACAATAGGAAAAAATGAATCATAAGGAAAATGAACCTTAACTAAAGCAACACACAAAGCCATGTACCTGCTCAGTCCAAAAAGCACGGACCTGGTCATCAGTGTAGCTACAAATGTACACTTAGCAGCTCAGAATTTAGGCTCTACATTATTTTCCCTTGTGCTTTTGGACTCACGAGAGTCTACAGGAAACAGGGTTGTATGTACAGCCTAAACACATTCAGTGAACAGACAACATTCATCGCCTTTGGTATGCTGGCACATGTAGGGCATCCATACTTACTTTCTGAAGAGGTAGTTCTTGATGATCAAATTTAGACTTAGTCTGCAAGTTTAAAGTCATGCTTCTGCCTGCATGCATTGCTGAAATCCCTCCATAAGGCAGCATGCCAAGGTTAACTGTGTTGTGTTTGTAAGCAGCATTCTGAGTAGAGGAAATAATCATGTGACAGGATGTGAACACATGCTCCACAAACCAGTTATTACATGAACATGTTTAAATTTATAACATTTAACTGTAAGCGGGCAAACAGTAACTTTCTTCTTCATACATGCACTTGATCAGACGAAAGCATACAGTAAACAGTGTTAGTTTTGCACGTAATGAGTACCATCCAAAACTACAGAAAAGACGAAAAGCAAGGAAGATACATTCTGTGGCTACTTGCTGGTAACTCAAAGGCACAATATCTATCAGAAATTGGGATTAAAGTGACTTTGGACAAATATTGTCATCTGTGTAATCTGCTAATTTTGGAAATAAATTCAAATAATGAGAATTTAATCAAATCTTATCAACTACAAAATTTCATTTTTTTTTCCTTGTGAGACCACCACAAGGAAAGACAGATATTAACTTCAAATTGTGCCTTATACTAAAATAGCACAATGTTAAAACCAAAATTACTTTTTTCTTGCTGTCTAGAGGGAAGAATTACAGCAACTCAGAAAAACAGCTGGCCAAAATAAAGTCATTCAATGTGATCTTTGGTTTGGTTGAATTGACTTATTAATTCAGGAATGCCAATCAAATAAGATGGAGGTAAGTCCAACTATCCTATGTTCTAAAATTACATTTTAGAGTTGAGAATTTCAAAATAATACTAATGTAATCAGATTTTGTGAATTATCAGGGTTACTTATCTAACACCCCTAATTCTTTATAGAATGCTGTGGTAATGTTTATATCATGGCTACTCTTTGATAGACGTATCTAAAGTTATACTGAGAGGTTGACAAATTTTTACTACAGAACCTCACTGAAAAACAAACATTTTCAATGTTCTGTTGTCCAACCTTCAACCTTCAATGGAAATGTAGTCATTAACAGTATTTAGCATCTTTAAGTAATTTTCATTTTGGAGAAAAATGTCCACAGAAGTTAACTTAGTACTTTTTTTTTTCTTAACTGAATGTTATTAGCCAGTGGCAGCTCTTCTATTATGAGAGCATTATCCGCAAAGTAATGATTTTTAGTATCAAAGTTTCATTGAGCTACACTGAAAGATAGTGATACTCCTGATGATGTGCTTGTTGACAGCTCATGGATCCCTGACTATTTCATACAGAAATATTTTTATTGTCACCAGGCCAAAAGTGAAGAGGACACTAAGTCTGTCATCTGATTCTTGGATGATTCCCTGGGGTTCTCCATCGATCGCCCTTTCAGCTCCTATAGGACAGTAACAGCCTCAGACATGGGGGCTCATGTTTTAGTTTCTCAGTCATAGTGAGGCATAAACATTGTGATTAAAGTAAAGGAGAACACAACATCTTATATATAAGGTGATACTTGGTGCTGGCTTTTCAAGGTCAACACTGAGATTGTTTGCTAGCATGATGCTGAGCTGTTAATCTCATCCAATGGGCAGATCTCAAGGCTATGCCTTCTATGTGGAATCACAGAGACCCCGCAGTTTCTTGTGTAGTAATCTGGCTTCCAGGGTTCAAATTATTAAACTAACTTTCAGTGAAAAAGTAGCATTCCATGTCTCTTGTGCAGTCTGACTTTGAGTGGAATGTTAGGGAAGGCAAGTATGTCAAGACTAGTAATAAATATGTGCTTTAATTCATCTTGGTGAATGGCTGGGTTTAATTCAGTATCTGAATTAAAAAGGAGAAAGAAATATTACTTGGAAAAAAACAGAAGGAAGAGCTTTCAGGATCTGAGAGTTTGAAACAATATTCTATGGTAATTCCTTTTTTGGGAATTAAATAAGAAACTATATTGGGAGCTAGGGGTGTGGCTCAGTGGTAGGGCATTTATTTTCCCAGCAAATGTGAGGTCTAGGGTTGATTGCTATCACTACAAAAGACAAATGAAAGGAAGAAAAATGAACATACACTGAAATTGCACTGAAAAATTAACGATTGGCCAAAGGAATCAGAAACAAATGGGATATGTGGGGGCTGACTGAAAAGATAATGTCATAATAGTAATGGAAAATACATATGAATTCACTGTCAGTTATCTGAGACAGGCAGGGGCTCCAGACTCTGGCTGACATCCCTCCCCAAGTTCCTGTTTTGTCCAGCTTGGATCAAAGGAGAGGAAACATTATCTGGGACAGCAGCAAGTAAATGATGGCACTAAGTAACTTAGGACTTTATCTTCATTTTCAAGCTGTTTCCGTTGGTCCTCTGTTGCCTCAAATCACTAGTCATGGCACATATGCTTCTCACAACCTTTCTTCACTAGTTGTCTTACCCTGTTATGTATGGTCGTGTCTACATGAGGCCAGAGTTTCCAAACTATACTGTATTATTTGGCCCCAAATATTTTTGCCCTCCAAGTTATCTGGCTACATGGTGGGTGTAACTCGAGGTAAGGCATGGTGACAACCGATCAGGGGTCTCCCACTGACAGCCAGGCATGAGGCTCTGGGACTAAGCACCCCTAATTAAAACAGACATTCTGATAAAACACTGTGCAAGGCAAAATTGATTTCCACATCGAGAAACTAATACCCACACCCACATTTATTAGCTTACTCTTACTCTAAACAATTGTTCTCTTGTCATGTAGACACGACCAACAAATAATATAACTATTAGAGTCAACCTGAAAAAACAAAAGCCCATATTAAAGAAGTACATAATAAATGTAGTGGCCTGAGCTTTTTGCAGGAAACCAACTAAAATAATAAAGCTGTTTAGTGAAATATTCTACAGTATATTATTCCCCTGGCCCCCAATTTACACAGAGTATTCAAACCTAGAAAATGAGAATAACAGGTCTCAGTTTCACAGATAGGACCTTAAAGATTCAACACAGAGCACACCTAGCCCTCTACACCAAAACCTCAGAGTACTCTGGGTTATGGCGGCAAATTGATAATTGCTCTAGATAATGCTGCTCCCAGACTTCTAATGTCAGAGATACGTTAGCAGGTGACAAAAAACTAATTCTAGGCTTTAAACTTTTAAAAGACTCTCCCAATCACTATGCGTTCCATGCTTTTCATGACTCAATTTTTCAATGAATTAGGAATCATTTTCTTTTTCCCTACAATGTACATGCTAATTTGTACATCTGTAGTCTTCATAAAGACAGCATCTATTTTTTGTCTGTAGTGATTTGAATTTAAACATTTTCTTCTATATAAAAAACATATTCTAAATAGAAGGAATTTTATTAAATAAATTAGTGTGTAGGAGGGCATTTAATCTCGGCTTATTTTATTTTTCCATTTCTTGCTGGAAAGATTATTGCTCATTAGATGTAATCACTTTAGTAGTCACAGAGCAGTAAGAATGTGCAAATTTTATAAACAAATCACGCTTGAGTTTAATATGAGTGAGTCTGTGCAGAAAAGGGTGAATGACTCACTTCTTATAGATTCAATAAAAACCACACTCCTGTGGTCACTGGAGAATGGTTCTGTGTCCCAGGAGAGACATGTGCCTTGCCTTAATCGCTAGAAAGCAATTTTAGCATCAACCCATACGGTAGACTCCAATTTTTACTAACAATATTTAGGCTCAATCTGATAAATACTTTTCTTGCAGGTTACGGAATCCCAGAAAGCATTAAGCAATACCCAGGAAAAAACTACCAGGATCCATCTCCCCCACAATGTCAAGATAAGTAAAATGCTGACCATCTATTCGTACATGTAGTTCATGCTTCACTACACGTGCTCAGAAATGCCCAGAGAGCACAAGTCAAGGCAGGAGGGATATTCTTACAGAGAAAGGCCAAACATACCCTGTCTAACCTTCTAGCTTCTATATGTCTAAGCAGCTGTTGTCTCCAGTCTGCCGGCATTTTACCGCAGCTCTCCTCTCCCTTCACAGGAGTAGGCCTCGTCTTTACATCACTGTTATCTGATGGCTTGTCACCATAGTTACCCAAGTTATAGTCAGACGGTATTTTTTCCAAAAGAGCTGCCATAGTAGGCCTAGCTGAAACTGGCCTGGTTTGGGAGGCCCCGTAACTCTCTGTACTGTAGCTTCTCGCAGATAATGGCCTCCTCTGGGTAAGGTTTTTAACAGGAAAACTTCCCGCCTGAGCTTTCACATCTTGATATGAAGGGTGTTCGTCTTCGTACCTGCCATTCCTCTTGAGGAACTGGGCCTCAGTCACTGACACGCTGCTTTGGCGATCCAGCCCGCCCCTGTACGCGGGCCTGCCGTACCTGTCGTTGGGGGGCAGCTCGTGGGGCTCACTGACCCTGCGGAACATGGCCATCTCGGTGGAGCTGGCCAGGGAGTCGGCCCTCCTCAGGAACCCCGCCCTGCTCCCTTGGCTGGCGAACTGGGCATTCACCACAGCATCCTCACTGACGGACGGCTGGGAGAAGGAGAACATCTGCTCCACGGGCGGGTAGCCTCGGTAGGCCCTGGGGCTGACCAGATCCTTGGCCAGGCTCTTGCTGGGCTGCGGCACGTACTCGGAATTGTGCTGGAAAGGGGCCGGGATCCTCTTGTCAGCCTTCACTTCCACAGCTCCTTGAGGATTGAAGCTTTGGTCGAACTGGTAGACTTTCTTGGTCATAGCGGCCTTCTGCTGCTGGGACGCTTTACTGCTCCCGTAAGTGAGCATCTCGTCGTCCAGCATGGGCACGGACTGGCTTCGAGACATGCTGGACATACCGTGCTCCGGGCCCAGCATCTTGTCCGGCCTTTCATGGCTTCCGAGGTGCTCACTCCCAGAGGCGTAGTTTTCTAACGGGATGTTATAAACCTTGTAGGTACCGATGTCAATCTCATCGATACTCTGCGATTTTTTGAACTTATTGGACTTTATATCTTTCATAAGTGGGGAAAGCCTCTCTGTGCTTTTGCTGATTGAAATCACACCTTTGGAAGGATCCGGGCGGCAGTGGATTTGAGAAAAGACATTACCAAGACTCCTGTTGGAATTCGAATCATGGTACTCCCATGGCACTCCTGGAGAAAAAGGGCTAGGTATTTCTGTAGCTTCCTTGATATGTTCTTTCCTTTCGGGCAAGGGGCTCGTCGTGGGGGTGGTCTCTAATTTGGAGGGAAAAGCGGTCCTGTCTTCAAACGGACTAGGGGTTCTGGTCCAATTCTGCCAAGGATTGGAAGGAGGCACTTCTGTTTCTGGCGTGTGTCTGTGCGTGGACTGCTCCAGTTCCAGGGGGACACCGACGATCCTCTCCTGCCTGAGCAGGGGCCTGCGTCCATGAGGAGCCACGTTCCTCGCCTTCGAGCTCAACAGAGGGTTGCTGTTGGCACTCTCGGCTGTGGGCTCCTCTGCAACAAACCCTGTGTTGTCATAGTGGGAGCCGTCAGTCCAGCTGTCAGGGAAAGCGTCGCTCATGGGCAGACGGTCAGGCCGCTGTGGCAGGTTCCCGGTGGGAACAGCCTCCCGCTGGCTGAGTAATGGCTTTGCGTCCAGAGGCTGTGGGAAAGACGGTGCAATCCTGCGGACACAGTGGAGAGAAGAAACAGGACATCAGGACGGGTCTACCCAGGGCCAGAGAATGAGCAAACTGCAAAGAAGGCACCATCCTATGGAGAGGTGGTCATTCACGTCACCTGAATTATGATCGAGGTAGTATCGCGTCATCATTTCATGTCCCCTACTAAAATAAATCTTGCTCCAACTTCTGTTTCTTCCTAGTAACATCTTCTAAGCATATTATAAAATTTACTGACCCACGATATTTTGTCACACTTGCCATCTGCTTGTCCTCTCCTAGAACATAACCTCTTGAGGGCAGAAATCATATTCTGTCCAGACTGAGAACAGTGCAGGGCACACAGCGGGTATAGACATGTAATTGTGAGAGGAAGGAATGAATGAAAGTGTATAAGGTATAAATCTTCAGCGATGGTCCTGAAACCTGACTGGTAGTTAGAATCATTTGATTCCTACTAGCACTCATCCCTGGAGATTCTGACTCCACACATTTCTAAACTAATGACAAAAAATGCTTTCTAAACAAGTCCTGGCTTCTCTACAGAACCCAAGGTGCCTTTCATAAGGCTGTGTTGTGAAGACACTTGGTACCATGAACAGAAGGCAACTCGGACGCTTTTCTCCAGAATGTAAGTCATACTACAACTTCAGGTTATTGGCCTGTTTATACGAGTTGCCATCTCTAGCGTATTTTTAGCATATGCTCATTTTTCAAGTTTATTCTAAACCACTTGCACACTAATAATGTGGAATCATATATCTTTTATTAGTGAGAAAAAAGCTTTTATACACTTCTGCTAATGGAAAAAATGTATATAGAAAGCATCTTCCAAAGATATCTACATCAATCTCAGCTCATATAAAAATTATAATTTTATAAACTTTAAGATTTTTATCACGGGCATTGATGAACAGAAATAATTACTTGTCAAGTATGAAAGAAGACTGCCAGGAATGACAATATTGTTAGTTAATGCATGAGCAAAAGTTACTATCTACATCATAGGACAACTTTTATTTGGTATTTATAGTGTAAAATGTAACAACAAATTACAACACGAATTAGAAGAGGGCAAAGATTGCCTTATGGAGTCATTTTACTGTTCTATCTAGGACTTTTTAAATCTGTAAAATGGGGTTAACAGAAAAGGAGGAATTTGGGGAAGAGTAATGACCTTGGGATATATTCTAACTCCATGTAGTGATAAAGTGAGGATGATGATAACGGTAATGAAAAGTGTTTATATATTTACTTTTTGCCAGGCACATATTGTTTTAAATGCAACCCATTTTAATTTAAAACACCATTCTGGATTGTGAAATGTCCTTGAGCCTCATTAACGTATGGTGGTCAAACTCAGTCTTTGACTTCTAAGCGTTTTGGACCTGGGCGTCATATCACACATTCATCTACCATTTTTTACCAGGGGCTTCCCCTATAAGCTGGGTTCATTTGCTCTTGGAAATCCCAAGTGCACTACATTTGCTTACCTGCTCCTTTTGCCTTCTATGCCACTCGAGCTGAGTACAATTCCAATATTAAGAGGGTCCCATTACAAAAAAAAAAAACAAACCAAAAAACAACAACAACAAAAAAACAACATTGCTGAAAATAAGCATTTGGGAACAGAATAGTGGGAATTCTAAACACACCTGTTACCCCACAAAGAATTATGAACTGCATCTTTAGCTGTTGTCTGCAAGGACCCCACTTTAACCCGGGTGTTAGAGGATCCCGAGGAAGCCTGGGAGGGCGAGTAGTCTGAGTAAGTGCCTGAGGAAACACTGTTATTCAGACAGTGAGTTTTGTCAACTTCAGACTCATCAGTTGATTCTGAAATTTAAAGGGGAAACATGTTATAATACTGTGACCAACGACAATTACAGACACAGAAAAGTAACTATGAAGTACAGATTCCACACGGACTGATGTCGGGATATGTATGTGTAAGGTATTTTTATAGACTATGGCACATCATCAATTACAATGGCGGCTCATCATGCACATGCATTGGCAGTGGAGTTTGCACTTCAGCGTCACAATGTTACCTTTTTTCTCCTTCCCTAGCAGAACAAGTTTGGGTGGGTACAGAGGGGTCTCAGCTAATGAAGGGTGAAGTTCCCCAATCCTCATTTCATTAGCTGGATGAACAAAAGAATCCTGAGAGATATAATAATACAGGACAAGGAAAGTAAACATTTAAACAGTGGTTAACCAAGATGGCAATATCTTTATCTGGCTCGGATTCAAAGACATGGCTCTAGGATTCAATTTAAAGTGGGGCGCTGGGGAAAATGAACCATGTGGATCTCTGAGTTGAGCACTGGTTTCTTTTTCTACTTTAAGTGAGTCTATTTACTCATCAGACATATTTTCCAATGCTGTTTATATTCCTGGCACTGTGCAAAGAACTGTGGGATTTCCAAAGAAAGACAAAATGTAGCCCTCAAAGCATTGACAACCCAGTTGGGGAGATAAGCTAGAACTCACTTTTAAACATGCTTGCATTGGGATGGGCCCTTCCTCCACAGCAGGATTCATACGTACGCATGGCACCTGCACACACAAGACTTCTAAGGAGTGAGCTGTGTTAGTTCTACCATGATATCTCCCGGAAGACCCAGTTTTCTCATGACTAATCCACGAGATCATATATTCATCCTAGGATCCATTCCTTGACTACAAAGACCCACAATGGCGTAAGACTACTGCTTTATCATGACAAAGGAATGTGGAAAACACTCACAGATTGGAAATGTCTATAATTCAAATCCTGATTCCGGTTACCCAGGAAGGGGGGCAGCATTAGAGAAGGCAAAAATAGCAATCATCACTTTTCTTCCAGATATAAAAATGCCTGAGCATGCTGATAAGTAGGGAGAGGAATTTATGCATGGTAGCTCTCTTTTATCTGTTTTCCTTAAATTTTGTATCAATTTAAGTTCAAAAATTTTTCAGTTGTTTTATTTGTTAGTATCTTATTAGTTTGGAACATTAAACTAACATATTTAAAAATATTGTGTTGAATCAGTGAAAGAAAACGCCTGAGGACAGATAGCAGAAGTGCAAAAAAAGACCCACTGAATACTTAATTAGTTGGTGTAGTCAACAGACAGAAACCTTTATTATAAATTTTATGTATTGCTAGGAATAATCCCTGTAGTGACAGGCTCAGAAATGCAAAGAAACATACTCTTTTCTTTTCCTCCCTTTCTTCCATCCTTCCTTTCTCTTTTCCTGCCTCCTTTCCTCTCTCCCTCCCTCCCATCCTTCCTCCCTCCCTCTCTCCTTTCCTTACTTCCTTCCTCCTTTCCTTTCCCTTCCTCTTCTTTCTCTATCTTTATTTTCTTTTCTTTAATGGTCAAGTAGATATATTTGCCTGTGAAAAGCTATTAGGATTAGTATAGCTAACACTTACAACATTTTTTAGTAGAAAAAAGCTTCAAGATAATTAAGTTAATTCTGGCACTGTCTAGAAGATTCTGAGACCAAGCTCAGCTGGGAGCTCACACAGACAAGTATAAACTACACAAAACCGGAACACAATTCTCCTGGCTTCTAGCTGGGCCATCTTCCCCTATCCAGATAAGGGAGCAGTAAACGAAGAGTCAGATTTGGAAAGGGATGGTAAAGATGGTGACACGGATGAAAATTCTGGGGCTAGAAAGAGAGATTTGTATTTTCAGGCATTTTGAAAATAAGTTCAAAGTTTGGCATAAAAAACTTGAGATAAAGTTTTAAAGTGACACAATATGGAAGAGAAGTCTTTGTATATCACTAGAGGCATTTATAAGGAGATGTAAATTTTAGAAGCAGCACGGTGAAAGGCACAAATATGTTGATTTGTCAAAACATTTTGATTACAAAGAGTCATATCACTTCCTGTCTCTGCGTTATTACTTATCAGTCAGATTTTCTTGGGCAAGTTAGTGTACTTCTGTTCAATTCACCAGTAAAATCAAGGTGAAAGACAATAGGAATCAGTGCTGACTTGTATCTGGTACGAATGGTTTATGAAACTAAAGGTAAATGATTTGTATGGAATAATAATTTAAAAAGTAAATTGTATGATAACACAAGCACAGGAATTTTGTTCTAATAAGGACAGAAACTCAAAGTAGAGATGCAATGAAATAAAACAAACAGTTGTATGGACACAAAATCACAACATTACCAAACATTTCAGTCTTCTCTCCTTATGTCCTACATATTGTCTTCAAGTGACCTAGTTTGTATTGATGAAACTTTCACCTACAGTTGTGACCAGAACTCTGATGGTAGCTGGTCTGACTCTGGTGTAAGTTTCTGACTTTGCTTAAGAACTTCTGTTGTGGATTAAGAAGAGCCCTAGTGGCCAGGAGAAGAATATGGCTATCAAGTGACTGTGAACTTGCAGCTTCTCTGTAGGCTGCTATGATTCTCTATGTAAAGGCATGAGACTACTAAGCAAGAATGTCAGATTCGCACTGGTGCAGGTAAAGGTTTTCTTTCACCTTTATAAGCAAAGTGGCAGTGATGGTGATGATAGCTGGCCTCTGTTATGGAGCACAGATGATGTCTGAAGCTGCTTTCCTGGGCTAGACACCATCCATGCCACCTCTGTCAATTATTTAAGAGATAAGTTTTTTCTTGTGTGTTATTTTTTAACATTATCTTTGTTCCAAGGAAATGGTGGCATAGAAAGGTAAAAGCACTATTCCATGTCACAAAGTTAAGTGCTAGAGCCAGAATTTGATCTCGGATCTGTCCAACTTGATCCTTTTCTGTAAATTACTTGTCCACAGTATTATCTATCCCAAGAAATGTTCATCTCCTAAATGGGCTTCACTGAACAAAGTTAACTGTCCTGTGACGGAGAAACACTGGGTTTTATCCTAGAAACCCTCTTCTAGAGGACAGAGGAATCTAGTCTGGTTGGAAAAGTAGGTTGAAAATTTGGGACTATTGCAGTGGGTGAAGAGTGTGTAAGTTACCAACAGATGATCAGACTTAGTAGGAGTCTCATAATAAGCACACTGAACTATATTTCTTTTTGGTAAGGAGATTAAAGGGGGGAGTTGGAAGAAAAGGTAAATTTCTTCTTATCTCATTGCCTTTCTACTGGTAGAAATTAAATCCTGGCCATTGCTGTCATAGAGAGGACAGAAGTCAAAAAGGAAACAAAGAAGCTACGTTAGCAGTTTTGAAAGTCAATGCCTGGTATTATTAAAAGGAAGTTAAGAAAATTTTCAAGGGTAGTTGGCTGTTTTTCGTTTCTGGGAGAAAGATATGGTTCCTCTGTAGAGTGAACTGACTAAGTCTCTGAGGAGGGGAAAGGTCACAGTGGTTTTGGGTATAGTAGGCAGGTGAACAGGTGTCTAGGGGGTGGCCCACAGAGGACTACAAGCAGAAGGGGCAAGAGATAGTGCACCGATCTCTCTAGGAATGAGTGGGAATGAACACTGACTCATTAAATAGTCACAAAACTCTGAAAGGTGGGAATATTATCTTTATATTTAAAGATCAAGAAATCAAGGTCTAGAAAGGTTTTAATGACATGACTTGTGAAGTTCACATAAGTGGCCACAAAGTTGGCTCAAGATTTCAATTCATGTCTGGTAGGGTTAAAAAATGCCCTTCCATTTGATTCTGAAACCTATGGGTGTCAGTGAGTCATAGGGACATCATGGGCTCCAGCAAATATCCAATGAGAGCACAGTACTATTCAACTTCAGTCAACACTGTGCAGCCTGCCAGCTCTCAGAGTCATGTTAGCTTGCTCAACATTCCCGAGGACCTATTCAGTGCACAGCTGTAAGCAATGGTTAAGAAAATCGGCCGACAATCAGTAAATTGTCAGAAATTGTCTTTGACTTCAACAAACTTCTAACTGGATGGAGAGACAGATATGTTAACTGATTTACACAACTAGACTATATTGACTGTTAACTTATTCAAGAATATTATACTCTGAGTGTGTAGCAAGTACTGGATAGACAGATATTGCTCAATTTACAATGGGGTTATGTCACAATAAATTAATGGTAAGTTGGAAAAAGCATTAAGACTCAAGGCATTTGCTATACCTAACCTACCAGTAATAAATAGCATACCCCAGCAATGCAGCCCTGTGGAGTGTCAGCTGTTTGGCTTGTCATCCTGTGGCTGGCTGAAAGCTGTGTTTTGCTGCTTCTAGTCAGCATCGTGAGAGAGTAGCATAGCACTTATTGCTTGGCCCGGAAAAAAAAAATCAAAATCGGCAGTATGGTTCCACTGAACGCATGTTGCCTTCATACAATCCTAAAGTTCAGGTGTCATAAGTCAGGGACTATGTGTACAATGACAGACACGATAAAAGTCCGGCCCCCGTGAAACTCACAGTCAGTAGGCAAGGTCATCATAAATGATTTTCTTCTATTTAAGTAGCAGAGAAAATGAGAGGGTGTGACTGGCCAGGGTGACAGGAGAGGTGTTCCTTTTAAACTGACTTTCAGTTGAACTTGAAGGATGGGTAAGCGCTCGCCATATGGGAGCATCTGGAAAATCCAAATACTGTACAGTATTATGAAGACTATAGGAGCAAAAGGGAACCTCTTAGACACTGTTTTTGTTCGTATGGCCTCCCAAGTCTCTTCTCTAGTTAGCATAACATATGTTAAAACTCTTGGAACAGATACAGCAAATAAAGAGAGCAAGAAATGCTGAGTCATCCTTTTCCCCTTCTCTGGCTGCACTCGTAATCTATTTACCTTAGTTTTTCTTTCTGTCTTTGCTTCTGCTCCTGCCAACTTCTATTTTTTTCTCCTAGTTTTGCTGTATTCAGCCACTTAGAGAAATATATGAGGCACTGTATAATAAAATACCCTCTTCCACATTCTTGGCGGTTGGAACTCAACAATGACTCTAAATGGTGTGTGTTTGCAAAACACAAAATAAATGATTAATCTCTGTGGGATGTGTCATGATACTTGACTTGTTGATATTTATTAAATAAAAGCACTGAATAAATGAAATGTGACTCAATTTGGCTGCTTTGAATTTGAGGCCAGAGGATGACACCAGATGTAACAAGTTCTCCCTGCTTTAGTACGGTTGAGAGTTAGGAAAGAAGATCGAGAATCTTGCTTTTAGAGAAAACAATGAAATTTTGGTCAAATTTCTCTTCAAGGAGAAAAGCGGCAGTAGAAAGCAGAGGAGCAAACCGCAAAATTAAACATAAAGCTGAAAGGTGAGATTGTTGTACCCTCATTTAAAGAGGACACTCTAGCTCATTAAGAAGCTTAGACTTTCTGTATGCAGAAGAAAACCACTCAAGTGCTTTTAAGGAGGGGGAAGACATGGTCAGAGCTGTGCTGTTTTTAGAAAGATCATGGCAGAGGTAATGAGAGGGTGAGGGACAAGGTGAGCCAAGAAACTCAGGTTTTCACAGTAAAGGACAGAGTGCAGGAATTTGAGGTGCTCTCAAGGGCTTTGGTCATTATCTGGAAGGGACGAGAGTGGAGATAAGAAGGACACAAAAATGAGGAGACTCTCAGATTTCTAGGATGAAGAAACTGGTAGAAAGAGCTACCAGCTGGGACCAAGATCAAGAACTTAGAAGCAGAAACAGGTTTGGGGAAGAAATATTTAATTGAATTTTGGATTTGTTAAGCTTGGAGTGCTCATGGGACAAATATAAGATTCATTAGCTCTACTGTGGGGTCATTATTAAGTTCATGACCGAAGCCATCTTTTCCCTGTCTTACTTAATCCCCAATTAAGCAATACTAGGATCATCTTGTTTTTATAGTAATTTTTACTTGGCTTGAAGGTTTTCATGACTATGTAGTTACTTTGACTTTAAACTGTGATTATATGAGATTGAAAAATATATAGGTATTTAGTGTACATTAATAAATATTAGTTTCTGTTCTTTGTAATATGTAATATATAAAACAATAATCCACTTTGGAAAAGAGAAAAAGCCAACAATAATCATTTTATCAATGGAAAGTCATGAGAATAAACACTTAAAGGATTTTTTCCTTTGCTATCCTGCTGCATTTCCCTGTTCTGGCAAAGATACCTCTACAGAGAGGCTGGACACACTGCGCTTACTTTTGCTCAAAACAGGCATGTTTTCCCCTGTTCTTAGTGTAAAAGAATCATCCAGTCTTTCATACGAATTTCAGGCCTGTTATATTCTCCTTCACACCACCTGTCATGTAATCCTACTTCATAAAATATGTTTTCTGACCCCTTCGCAGGTGTGCAGACTGTCTGACTACATTTTACATTATTTGGGGACACTGGGCACATTTTGTATTTCTTCTTCTCCTCCCACAGTGATTAGCACAGTGCTGCACTGGCAGTTGGTGTTTAATAAATGCAACAAATGGCTTGAAATGCAGATTTGTAAAAGAGTTTCATCAATCTAGAGTTTTAGAGAAGAAATATGCACTTCTAGACATTCACACCAATTAGATTTCTAATGACAATAAGAAAGATGACAGCTAAGTTAGTGGAAAAGTTGATGAGACAGTAGAGGTGGCATAAATGTAGTTGAATTCTTTTCAGACTGCACAGATCAATAAGGATGGATTTCTAACTCACTCAGAAATAGAAGAATTAAACATTGTCACATGAATTCCATAAACCCGTCACTTTTGTTATCAGTAATATTTACTATAAAAGTTGCTACCCAACATGAAAACATTGAAAAACAAATTTGCTCGAAACCTGAGTAAGATTTTTATAGGGATTTTAAGAATGACACATCTTTAGTTTTTCCTATGGATGCAATAAAAGTTTGATAGTGGTATCCAAAATAATATCATGAATATAATGCAGTCACTGGTTGGGTCTACTTAGCTGAGAAACTATTGCTCTGTGTGTGTTGGAACTGTGGGAGCTGTGATGTGATTTCAGGCTAGAGGTATCATTTATCTGTGATTTATTAAGTGCAACTCTCATAGTTTGAAAGGGCAGAGAGATCATTAATATTTTAGGGAAAAGTGTTCTTATCCTGAAAGATCTATCCAGTTTTTAAAAAAACCAAACATATCCTTTAGAATTCCAAAAAATCCACACCACACTGGCAATTACCAATAACCTTCAAATACCTCCACTGTAATCTCCTTTGGGGCCACCGGCCACTTGTGTTCAAATTTTTCTTTCACAGTTTGCTCCGAGTTAGCAGTTGGATTTGAATTCTCAACACGCACTCCATGGCTTGGCTTACCCACCAGATTTTGAACAGATTTTACCATATTCTTTAAATCCTCTGGGTAAGGAGTTGGATATCGTTTTAGGTTTATTTCAACCTAGAAGTTTATAAAAAGAAATTTAACATAAAAAGAACTTCAGCAAGCATGCCATTCACAAAGCGAAGCCATTTTATGTGCAGTAGAATAACCAAATGCAATACAGCGAGTGCTGAGCTGGCGGGGAGAGCGTGACAGAGTAGAACACATAGCGCTCTTCTGCCACTGGCCTCCAGGGACTTCTCCTCACCCTCTCCTAGCTTTTAAGCTGATAAACATTTTTAGGGTTATAGCCTATCTTTAGATTTACCCGTTAGAGTCTGAAATAGTAGTAGGTCAAACACTTATGTGGTTGATAAGCTCTGAAAAATGTAATCAAATTATTATTTGCAACTGAGACTCTTCACTTCCCTACTTTATTATTTGTAAGTAATAGTTTTGATATTAAGAAATCATTGAATACCAGGGAAGGTGGTGAGAAGAAACCCTGAAAGCGATACAAGCAGAGCTGTGTATTGAAAAAGTGAGGAGTTTATAATAATGTCTACCCAATTCTATAACTAGCAGGCTACTTTAAAATGCAGGACAGTTAAGTATTGGCAATAGCTGAAAAAATGCTTTAGGGTGGATTTTATAATTATTTTTATCCTAATAAAGTAATGTCTTCTGGCAAAACATATTCCAATAAAGAGGAATTAAAATTGAGAGTACTATCTAATATATTTTAGGCAAATATATGCATTTTAGTCTACAGTTAACTAGACATGAGTTTCCATTTCTGAATTTTATGTTGGGGACATCAATCTGGTTTTGGGAGTACTGTTCTAACAGAGTATCCACACAGAGTATCCAGCCATCAGGACACTTGATATGTGCTTGAAGCAGAATAAACAGAAGTCAACCTTAGTGCTCAGTGGTGTCTGGAGAAAGGCAAGAGGTAGATTTATCTCCCTGGCTTGTTCCAATGATCGCGCCCTTTTGAATCTGAGTAGAATCAACTTGACAAAATGGGATGATTCATGTGACTGTGGTGAGCATGTGTCTGTGGGAGGTGTGTGTGTGAGGGTGGTTGGAGGAGCGAAGGTGGGAGACAGGCTATGGGGGGAGAGAGAATGGGAGAGAGAGAGAGAGAAGAGTGAAGACACACGATGCCCACCCTGCACTGGGTAACCCATGGGATGGAGGAGACGGTGCTGTGGGGCAGGCCTGAGGGTCATGAACACAAACTCAAACGCTTTTGCTCATCTGCAGTTTTAACAAATCCACCAACTGTGTTCCCAGTATTCTGCCTTGGTGGCAGCTCTTTTCTAATCAACTAGTAGGACTGGACTTCACCAAATGGTTTCTAGTATTCCTGTCTCTATTAAAGATGTATAATTACTTTTCTAATACATATTTGGAAAGGAGCTAAAAAAGTCATATTGCTAGTGTAAGTATTATAAAATATATTTTAAATCATTTTTTTACATTCTCAGATAACTAAGGACAAAACTAGTACTCTTCAGAAATAAAGCTATACTAACCCAAGTCAAGGATATACTTTATAAAACGGGAAGTATACATTGTTCGGTTGTAATTTAACACATCCCAGTGTACTTAATTTGTAAATAACTCTTAAAAACAACAATATTTACACTGGGCGAAGTGTGTTGGAGTGCATGCACCCTAGATCTGCTGTTTAAATTGACATCTGAAATATCATGAGCTGAATACAAGTTTTAGGTTATAATATTGAACTTGTTTAAAAGTATTTGACTTCAAAGGTCTAAAAGTCAAGAAACTACACTTTAAAAAATTAATTGGAAAATTGTATGAGTATCATGCCAATTTAGAATATCTTCTTATTTTTAATAGCCAGTGGTATATGCAATAAAGTAGGGCATTAAATTAAAATTCTACATGACTAAAAAAATCTTCAACACTAAAATTCCACTTAGAAATTGAATTGAAGGTAACAGGAATGTGAAATGCTCTTTCTTAATTGAGCATTAATACTTCACTGGGTTATGTAATCCACTTTTTATAGATACCACATCCCATCTGACATAATTAAATGGCTGTTGCCAAGGGCCATGATCTTAATGTTGCCTGGTTATTTTATAAGTAAGTTAATATGATATTTTGACCATATCATCAGGATATGTTTGAGCATTTTCTTCCTATAAAAATATTTAAATCTAGAAACAGATATACCTGTTTTAGACCTATCACCTTTATGTGTCTCTGCCAAAGTCATGTGAGTGGCTCCATTTACGTATTCGCGTGGTCATTGTAGATCTCTTTCCACAGAGAGGCCTTTCCCTGAATTGTGGAGGTTCAGAGTCTCACAGAACTTCAATTTGTTTTACTCTCACAGAACTTCAATTTGTTTTACTAGAAAACGAGCTCCTTGCTTCTGGTGGAGTCAGGATGTGTGAATCTGAGCCCTGAGCTGCCCGTGGCTCTCAGTGGCAACCATCCCCATGTCAGACTACTCAAGTCAAGCGAGAAAAACAGTGTCCTTCCCGCATGCCAGGGTTAATTTCGAGCTAAATGAGGCAAATGTGAGGGTGCTTTGAAAATGTAAGCTCTATGCAGAGATTGGACATTATTTCCAATACAGATTTTACTGAGGTATTTTATGAATTTAGACTCCTTTGGTAACGTAGCCCTTCTACTAGCTATCAAACAATGACAATGTACCTGGTTAAATGTTTTTTTTTTTTTATTGGAAGCAATGTATTTTCCTTTTTCAGTACCTATTATATTCCAGGAACCAAGCTAAATGCAGCACAGTTTAGAATTGATTCTATGGGTTTAAATAAAATTACTATTTACATACTATGTAATAAATGATGATTATAGGATGAATCCTTAATTTAAAATTACATCTTATTTAAATTTCTTAAATAATTATGGGAGCTAGTCTCACTTTAAAGAAGGAAAATTGGAGCTTATGCAATATAAGTTTCCCAGCTAAAATCAGATTTAAAATGCATATTTCTGACTTCACTGTACTTGGTGCACCAGTGTTAGTTGTAGGAAAAGGATATATTATTGAAATCTGTACATCCACACTGTGGATTTCATTAAGTTAAATAACAAGATAATTTCAGTAAAATACAGCCAAGTAACTATTTTGCTAGTTCTTTAAAATTTTTTATAAGTTCTTTTAAGATTAAACTCTACTGTTTGTTCTGTTTTACGCCCTGCACAAGCATGGTTATGCCCTTGCACTCACTACACTGCATTTCCACGTCCCATGCACTGCTTGAGAAAGGAATAAACAGTTACATTAATAGCTCAGTAATTCTCAAATGTAAAGGCAGCTTCTTTATATCCCTGACTATATGTAAAGTTAGAAATATTCTCTTACTCTAATGTAGGGTAAAAAGATAGAAATTAATTTTTTTATATTTAGCTAGAAAAGTCTCAATTATTTTCTTATAAAGGCTTTGCATTTATCACTCACTATAAAGTATTTGCTCATGTAACATCAACATTTTATTAAAATGCAAGAGTTTTATGAAAATATTGTAATTTTGGAAAACAGAAATGTTTTACCACATTCTACACATCTCAAATCCAAATAAAGTGCAGTAAATGCAAATAGCAGCTGCAAGATGTTGGAGACCCCCAAACATTTAGTATTCAAGAAGAATTACTTAATATTAGTAGCTTGGACATTTGGAAATGATATCTTGAAATAAAACATTTCTCATATATTATATTATACTCATAATATAATATAATCCATATAATGATTAAATTCTAATTTGATTTGATTGTAAATTCCAGTAAGAGAAATAGCAGTGTTCTTTGATCACTGATAATTAAATATTACTTTATTTTTGGAATTAATTGGAATGTTTTACAAAGAAAGAAAACTCAGAAGGGTGGTAGTTAGGAAGATACAGGGTCAGCTTGTCTTATATTATAGGAAGAATATAAGACACAGAATAAGAATCTAGTCCATTACATGTGGATAGTGAAATTTACCAAAAAATGCAGTGTTTTTTCATATTTCGTTAAGACATATTTTTCCTCCCATTAACCCCTGAAACACCCAACCCACTGAGATAAGGAAGACTTGTTTGCTACGACTCCCAACTCAGCCTTCTCTTATAGGAATTCGTATCATCTTTATCTTCAAATTAAAGAATATTGATGCTTTAATGGATATCTTTGTGTTCAAAGGCCACTCTCAGCAAATATCAATTTAGCCCCAAGCTATTTTGAGAATCATTTTTAGCTATTTAATCTCCCATAGAATTGGCAACATCCAAAGTATGCATGTGCAAGGGGAAGACAATTTAGACTGTACCAATGGTGTCATCAACATTCTGCCCAACTATTGGTATTGCCACACTTTAAAGAAAATAGTCTTCAAAGATAAAAGAAATGTAAATAAAAATGCAGCACCCCACAGAAACACCATGCCAGCTATCCCACCAATAGGCACCTCACATCAAAGCTCCCTCCCCTCTGTCTCAGTCCTTCCCACCCTACTGCCCATGTCAATAAGCAAAAAATTACCCTCGGATCCAACATTGGCAACGTGAAGGTTGCTATGGGATCAGCATTGCTCGCCCCAAATCATGCAGATCATACCCCATAAAACCCTGTTCCAAGGTTGCCTCTCCATGGGGATTCTCCTATCCCAAACGCCTAGGCCTACCTGTCTGCCACTCAGAGAGGGTAGAGTGCTGGACTGCGCTGCCACTGGTAACTGAGTACACATGCTCCTTTCCTGCTGGAGGCCACTTATACAACCCCATGCCAGCTGGGGATCATTCTGGGGGCCGGGCATAGCTTGGATCTGCTGATCACACCTGGCCCATGGTGTGCAGCAATCGCCAGACAGCCTGGCAGGTTGGAGAGTAATCCCACGCTGGCCCCTTTCCCAGGGGGCTTGGCAGGAGAGATCCTGTGGGAGAAGGAATCTCCATTTTCTGGGAGAAAGAGGAGCACTGTAGCAATACTTTTACTTTATTACTTTTCTACTCTTGATTTGTTTCTTTCACTCTGGGTAATGCATTTAAAAGAGCTATCATTAGAATTTAGCTTTCAGTCCATGGAACAAGTCAGCACCAATATCACAGAAGCTGAAGAGTCTCAGCTTCTGCACTACATACAGCATCCATTCTGCACACTCTAAGTAGGGCATTATACTCTAGTCCACTTGAGAGTGGATGGCACAGGCCAATGGTTTCCTTTTGCATTTCAGGTAAATTGAAGGTAAACGGGGGCTAAATTTAATGTACATGTAATGAACCAGAGCAGTATGATTAATTTAGTGTAAGATTTCAATAGATTTCATTCATCATATTTCCATGATGATTTATTTAGAAGTTTGTTTGTGCTCTAATTTGTCCAATAGCCAATGGCATTGGAAATATTCAAATTAGTCAAGGCCAAGTAGTTTGAGATTTTGGAAAAACATATTGTTTTACCAAAATATGAATAAACCAAATGGAAATAAACATCAAGAAAAAACACTCTAAAGTATAATGAACCTACTGTGGTTATAAACAAACTTAATCACATAACACACAAACAGGGCTTCTAAATAACTGCATTTACTACATTCTGTTTCATTGACACATATACCAGAACATACAGAATGCACTATTTCTTGGATCATTTTTATGTAGATTTTATTTAAGAAAAAAGTTTTGCTGAATTCTAAAATTTGATGAAATCTAATAACGAATCAGTGGTCCAAAATAGAATACACCATCTATTGCTTTTAGACTTAAACAAAATCCTCCAAAGAGAAACTGAAATACTCCAAGGGTTGATTAGTTGGTTAGTTGGTCTCTAGTTTACTATAATTTTTTTCTAGGCATTCACAAGTTAAAAAAAAAATCTTTAGGTATAGATGGCAGTAACCAATCATCCAGAGACATTTTTTAAAAATCCTGATCTTTAACAAAAATTATCATATTGGACTTGGGAGTCCATTTGGGGTTCTCTCTAATGATACAGGTAGGTTTTGTCGGTAAATGTTTAATTACCTTACTGACTAGTTCTAGTAAGGTTCTAGAGATAAAGATGTAGAAATAACATTTAGAAAATATGATAAAGAGGGGACATAAAACACATCACACCACCTAGATTTATTAATAGGATGTATAGACAACTACTTGGGTAATTAGTCAGTAATAATGAAGGCTGTTAGTAGTCACAATGGAAACAGTACACAAATAATATAAAAAATTAATGAGAGATTCAAGATGTTGCTATGAAAAAACATGAAAACCAGGTGTTAATAAAATCAAAATCAATTCTTGTGAATTGTGAAAATGTAAATAATTGAAAAATAGAGATTTCAAAATTCAATCTTTCTACATGACTTAGATTAATCCCAATAAAGTATATTTAAAAATATGTTTTGGTGTTAAAAAAAAAAACAAAACACTTTTTCTTAACGACTACCTGTCGTTAGAAACTCCCTAACATTTGTTCTGACATTAATGGACACTCATAGATTCTTCTCAGGTGTCAAGAGACAGGGAACTTTTAGAGGTGGAGCGCTGTCTGCTGGCCCTCTCGTCTTGTCCCGGGGCCTGGCGCAGTTTGCAGGACGCTGGCCCAGTGGTGTGGGCAGACCTCCTGCTGGCAGAGGCCCGTGGAGCAGGAAGTCCACCGCTCCACTTCCTTTCTCTCAGCTTGAATCTCTCTCCTTGTTACGTTCAGTAGGAAGAGACGGCATATCAGACTCTGAGACTCAGAAGCGCACTAGTGCTTCCTAAATGACCAGAGGCCACCAGAGCGGAGCCACCAGGAGACCAAGACGCACCTGGCTACCTGCAGAGCTCACTCAACTTATTGCAAAATCTATGTGAATAATAACTCCGGGCAAGCCAAAGAACAAAGAGAAGAAAAAGGAAACAGAAGCCAAAAAGTTCACCTTAACTTTCCCAGCATTTTCATCGTCTTCCTTTTTTTCCTCAAATTCGAAGGCAACAGTCATGCGTTGCTGTCTCTGCTCCTCCCACAGTGTAGGGTTGAAGCTGTCGCTGTCTGACTGGAAATCTACAGTCAGATTCCAAAGCGTTACTGCGGCTTTCTTTAAAACAGAGTGTTACCCATACAGCTTAATGTACTACGCAAAAAACCTGGGATAGCTACTACAAACGAGTACAAAACTAAAAGAGAAAGTGGAGGAGAAACGAAGAGAAAGAACGAAAGCGGAAGTGAGAAGAAAGGAAAGAAAAAGCAAAGCAAGAGGACGGTTCTTTTAATATTTATCACAACATCCTGTCTTTTAACCTCTCAACTCAAATTTGTTTTCTGTATGTTAGACGAAGGGTCTAGGAAGCTTTTTAGTGCAGGAAATGGGTCCCCATTAGGTAGCAGAAGCAACACAGGTCGCTCTACAAAGCGCTCTGTCCCACGCTCCTGTCCTCACAGCAGCCAGAAGGCAGCATCTTATTTTACTAATGCAGAAACTACAGCAGAGTTTCCAACACTTGCTTGAAGTCAGGCAGCTTTTCTAGGGCGAATACGGGATCCTAGTCGGTGTCTACATGACTGCAGAGCTCATATGTTGGACATTAAAGTTTTAGTCTATTTTCTAAAATACAGAAGATACTTAATTTGCTCATCATGCATCTTTTTTGTTTGTTCTTTGAAGTTTGTGTGTATGTGTGTGTGTCAGTATGTGTGTGAGCATGTACAAGAGAGGGGAGCTTGTTTTTAGTGTAGAAAATTTAGACCTTAACACTATATTTTAGTTAGTTTAAATGTATCTGAAATTAACAAGGAAAATGGCTTATAAATCTTTAATTGACATAAAAATGTCTGGTATATTTTCTTTGTAATGTAATTGTGCAGATCACACAAAAATGCAATCAAAGTAATTCTTTAGGCTAAATTCCTTCTCAAAAGATGGCCTTTGTGGTATTTCTTTGTTTAGTGTAAGGGATTTTGAAAATTCATTAATTGTATTCCTGCCTGCCTGTCAAGGCAAGAACTACAAGGGTAGTTTGCTTGAAGTTCAGGGAAATTTCTCAACTAGCAACTTTGTTTTCCTCAAAGGAAAAGCAAACAAGCAAACTAAACTCCAAGTAGGCAAATGCAAATTCTTTCCCTGGACACCTTACCTGGCTACATCTACCTGACACTCTGGAAAAATTAGGGACTCCGTGTGTGACACTGGGCCTCAGAGATCACTACGAATCTGAAAAATACTTTTCATTTTTTCCTACATCCTGTGAAAAGGAAATATTTCAATAATCTAGGGACATTAAAATGAAAGTTTAAGTAAAGCTGTGTGAATAAAATAGATTCCTTTCTTAAGATTTATTATGTAAGTAAACATGATAGCTTTTCTTTCATAAATTCAAAAGATCAACTTTATCAAAGCCCCCCCCCAAAAAATATATATATGAAAATAACCTATCATTGTTCTGGTTCTGTGAGTCAAAATTAGAATAAAAATATAAAGTATCTTCAAGTGATTCACGTGTATTTTGGAAGTCAAAGTCATTTATTATAATTATTCCTGAAAATGAGGATAATTATAAAATAAAATAAAATTATAAAATAAAATGAGAATTTTACTAATTGGTCTTATGTAAATCGACTGGGTGGATTTAATCCATAGTTAGAGTAAAATGGGCTTCACTTCTCCAAAAGATTGGGCTCCAAGACTAGAAAGTGTCTGCGGAGCTGCCTTGGCCAAGCAGCCCGTACTGACCTTCAAATCCTGTAGGTCAAACTGCTTCAAAGATTTTATGAAGAATGCAATCACAGAGAGAGGATTCAGTTACTGAGAAAGGGGTTTAAAAAGGGATTTCTATCATAGATGTGGACATTATTCAGAGAAATCCAACTTTCAAATGAAAAAATGGTCATTATTGGTAACTCATCTCCTGATGGTTCACCCCTAGCATGAAACAGTTTGGGGTCCGAGATGACTGGACTGAAGGTCTCAGGCGTGTTCAGGTATGAAGTGAATGGAGCCTTCCTCAGGCTCTGACTGCTCTCAGCTCACGGTGGTTGGCTGGGTGTTTACAGGGTGAGCTTGGTTAACTAGTCTTGGGTCATGCAATCTAACAAGCAAAGAAATTGTTCCCAAAAATCAACATTATTTCTGTGTAAAATATAAAGAGGAAGAGTTTTGCTTCTGAAATCTTAAAGTATCATGGTGTAGAGACTTCTGCTTAAACTCCCGAATGATACATGGGTATCTTGAAATTATCTGTATGGCTTGTCCACGCACCAGTACTGCTGGACAGAGACCAGAACAACCAGCTCCCTTTCTCCAGAGTCATTGCAAGTGCAGAGGGAGTTCGTACGGAGGACTTACCTTCATCACCGCGAGGCTGCTGGGGGAACATGTAGTTAGTCAGGACTCTCTGCTTCGTTTCTGGATGGGCTTCTGTTTGTAGAGGGATAAGGGCTTTGGACTGGAAGCAAAGAACACATAAACAGAATGAATACAATTACAAACATGAAGAATATCGATTTAAGACAAGATAGTGGTCAATAAATAATCTGGCCTTAGCAAGATGAATGGAGCATTAAAAGAAAAGTGAGTGAAAAAATGGAATAAGAAAGTATAACATAAAAGAAGATTGCTGTTGAGGAATATTTTCAAATTCTAAGAATTTCATAATGAGGCTCTCTTCTTCTATATTATACCCATTTAGAAAACTTACCAAAACCTATTCAACTGAGCAATGCCAGTTTTAATCATGATGAGAAAAATGTGTTAAATTGTTTCAATTTAAGTTAGCTTTTCAAACAGTTTAATATGCCTATTCATTTTCATGGACTGTTGCCCTAGAAAGACAAATAGAATTCGCTATCAAATTCATACTATGCAAGATCATATATGAGTTTATTTAGAAAAAAACATAAGCATTTATTAAAGAGACATTTTTTCTAAATAAAGACACAGTCCACATATTGACAAGCATTTGTACAAGTATCTGATATATCATAATATACTTATGGCCCTATTTCATTCTCTGCTATTAATTTAATTCCAGAAATACTACTTTTGAAGTCTTTTATAGTTTATATATTATACACAAGAACTACATTGGAAATGATCATAGCATCTAAAGTATGAAAACTCTGATTTTATAACAGTTATTAATCAGAATGAAGCCGAAATGGGGTTGGAATATCAGCTCATCTCATGAAACTGAGTCTGAAGCAATTAAATCAGGGTTAAAAATAGTCATTGTTCTATTCATTCTCAAGGAACTGTCAATCATGACGGTAGAGAAGGTTTTCACATGGTGTGAGATTGTGAAAATGATTATTCCACTAACTGTAGTTCAGTGCATCTCAGAAGAGATTTATTTATGACATATTGATATGATGAAAAATTTACTGTTTTTGATAAGATTTTATTGGTAATCTGTTTTCAGTCAATTGATGGGAGTGTTGTAATGCCTAGAAAAACATTATTCTTACATAGATGTTTTGTAGAAATTGTTTTTAATTTTCATAAAATAGCCCAATAATCATAAAAATGAACAATTCATTTAGCAGTAATGCTACTGTTACACTCAAAAAATAAACATAAACTACATGCAAGATAGGTTATTTTCATCTGATCATTTATATTTTAAAATTTTAGAAACATAAGAAAAAAGAGGACTAATGAACTACGTTAGAATTATCCATTGGCATTTCTTTTGGTGGCAAATCACGTTTCCAATTGTTTCTTATTAGTGTCTGGTTATCAAATTATTCACTACCACTCCATTACTGATTCAGTTCTAATCCATATCTATGAGTATAAGCAATAATATCAAGATAATTTCCCAGAAAATATTGATAATAGTTGTCAAAAGATATCAGAAAATTTCCAGAATAAAATTTTAGAATTAAGTTGATTACAACTAAAAGCATGAGAAGAAAAGAAATATAGAGGATACTAATTCCCCTGGTAGGGACAGTGGTAATGGTTTTATCATTTACTTTCAGCAGAGGTAATATTTAAAGTTCATCCTCTCAGGATGCATGTGTACCCCCAGAGCTAGAAAGCTGTAAAGATCATCTCTGATTACATGGAAGAATTTCAAGAAGATGGAAATTTTAGTACTGTTTTGTCTACAATAATACTTAAATTGGTAGTTTTATAAAAAGCATTGCCGCAAGGGATAACAATCTATAGAATGTAGCAGTTGTTAGTGGAATCTCTTGGGAAAGGGTCAGCAATTCAAAGTTTCATTGAAATAAACAAAGTCAATCAGCAATAAAGGTGGTTTTTTTTTTACCTGATTGTCAGAAAGCCACAATGCTGCCAGCTCTTTAAGTTTGGTAAATGAGAATGGCAAATTCTTCAGTCTGCAAAGATAAGAACATTCTAATAACATAGGTGAAGATTTATAAAGTTCATTTTTAGAATTATTTAAAATGCTGTATTGATATGATACTTCTCTTCAATCTTTTCTGCATTGAACAGCTTGAACAATCTTCAAAGAATGCAAATCTTTGGATAATATATCATGCTTTCTAGAATGCTTCCCATTATATCAGGATAAAATTTTTAAAAAATCTGTTAACATGCAATGCCAGGCCTTAAAATATCCAGCCCCCCAAACCCCTCCCAGCCACTGCTTCTGTCACGCTGTCCTAACTCAATGAAGCCAATACCCTGCCCCTTCCTGTCCTGCCTGAGGTTTACCCAAGCCCTTTGCTGCCTGTAGCACTCTTCCCACCATCTTTAGCCTGTATAAATACCGCACATCCTTTAGCTCTCAGTTTACATGCTATTTTTTTTCCAGAGGCTTTTCCTAACTTCTCATTTAAACTTCTTTCCTCAACCCAGCCTCACAGTACCTTGCATTCTCCCTCATGGAGCATATGGCAGAATTTGTCATTTATTTTTGTGATTATTTGATGACTGGCATTCTCCCAAAACTAAATTCCATGAAGCGAAGGGGGTAGGTCTATCTTAATGCTAAGTAAATTACAGTCCCTCAGGTGATGCTGACCTCCAGAAAGTCAGTCCATTTCTTATCTCATTGTTTGCATAAAATACAGTAAATATTCCAAGCAGGAATCTGTAATAGCATTTTTGAGATGTGAAGTTTGGCCTCAGCCTTGTTAGTCATATACATTATGTATTTAGCTTTGGTTTAGAGTTTGGAGGTTCAGGTGGCGAATGCCTGCTTCAATACACTCTGTGAGAGCATGAAGCTGCAATCTCACATGACCAACAAGGGTGTGCGACCCACAGGTGGTACTCTGTCACCCCGAGGGCTGTGCACACATGCACGTGAACGAAACTGATTGGTAATTTTCACATATTCACTTCTGAACACAAAGAAACATTCTAGGTATAAGTTAGAATGCAAATTTTCTTAAGACTTTATATGCTTGAATTCTAGCTGATAAAAGCATCGTGATAATGGAAATAAAAAATGTTACAATAATTAATGAGTTAATTTTATGTGGAAAAACTGCTAAATCTTTTCAAATAATTTAATATAAAAGCAATTGACAAGTAATACAAATTTTGAGTATGCATTTGATAGATAACATTAGGAAGAAACAATGTCCTTTTAGAACCAATACATATTTGTAAAACATAAATAGGACTACAAAGACTAAAAGACATTAAACTATATTCTGACTACAAAGACTAAAAGACATTAAACTATATTCTGATTCCTTTTTTGGGTAGAATTACAACTCCACTTTAAACCAAATTATCTAAAAACATTGTTTCTAATTTGTAGTTATTTATATTCAGTTACAGGAGATATTGTGAAGTCAGTCTTGTTAGGGTGACATTTTCACATTATGTGGCAATAGACGTAAAGCAGAAAGTCAATTTTGCTGCATCTTGATTACAGGAGGGAAGACTCTAGAATCATATACAACAGCAGCCACAGTGAATCGTGCCATAAAAGTAGAATATGAAGAAAAGAAAAAGATTTTTAGAAGAGGATAAAGAGTTTTATTTTCCTGGTGTTTTTAGTGGCCTCCACCAAATATCCTGTATTTTATACCATAAAGGTGTGATATATACAAGAAACAACTGTTAGTACAGTTAATATATCACATATTTTTAATATACAGTATCAAACTTAAAATAGCTGTTATATTTTAAACAAGAAGTTGCATTTAGATAATGCTTTAATTTCACCTTCTTTCCTAGCATCCCAGTGTATCATGGTGATGGTTAACTTTGGCCTCATTCAAAATTGATCATTGACTTTTTTTTTTACCTCTGATTAATTGATTTATGAATTAAAAGCATTAATTTGGCTTCATTCTATATTCTATCCACTGGAATAGAGGATTAATTAGTTGTGTATTTTGGCAGGATGAAATAGTCAAAAGTCCTTATTTTGGGGCCGGGGATATAGCTCAGTGGTTCCGGCGCCTGTCTTGCAAGCGCAAGGACCCAGGTTCGATCCCCGGTAACTACATACCATACTGGGCGTGGAGACTCACGCCCAGCAGCAACCAGTACCACATACCACAGTGCCGGGCATGGTGGCTCATGCCTGTCATCCCAGCACTCGGGAGGCAGAGGCAGGAGGATTGCTGTGATGTGAGTTGGAGGATGAGCTCAGGGCCAGCCTGAACCACAAAGCGAGACCCTGTCTCAAAAAAAAAATAAAAATATAAAAAAGTCCTTATTTTGTGAGAGCCTCATTATTTTATTTGTTTAGTCCAAAGACCTAGCAATGTGTCTAGCCCATGGCAGGTACTAGACTCTGCTATATTTATTGAATAAGTAGTGTCAAAGTGATAACAGTCCTTCTAATAATGGAACGTTTATAATACTGTGTAAGTATCTTTTCTATACATTCATGCATATTATTAATGGAACAAGTTGAGAGGCTGAAGATTTAGGAGGGAAATTCTATAGCCCATCATGAGGACCCCTCTCCAAGTTAGCAATAACGGTTCCACTGGGCCTGCCATTGACTCCCAGGGGAACACATCTGCCTGTGACATCTTCATGACCAAGCTTCCTAGCTCAAGCCACAAGAATGAAGAGAGTTGAAAAAAAATATCTTTCTGAAAGTCAGACTTAATATTCAGTAAGCACATTTCCCTCATTTTCCAGTGTGGCAACTCCACCAGGAGAGGAGGGGACACTGGTTTGAACAGTGTATACTTGATACACAGAGCTTTGGTGACTCCTTGCAACTTTCAATTTATAAATCAAATCACAAACTTTTTAATAAAAAAAAGCTTTCTTGTGTTTGAGTGGGAACATTAAGGGACTATTAAGAGAATAGTTTCTGAAATTCATTTAACTTTTTCATAAGCTATAAACAAATCAGAATTTTCCTTCCCCTCCTGAAACTCCCATGAATATTCTTCGTGATTTTATGGAAGCTCATCTCTGACAGTAGCATGTCAAGGTCTCTCAGTTCTGTACACATTTGTCTGCAGGAAACTTACTGAAAAGTCTGCATTTATTCAATCTGTTGTATCATCACATTATCAACTTAGTTATTTCTAATCAATGTCTATTACTCTTCCTATTGGAGGATCTGCATCATTTACAGAGAAGGTGGAAGCAAAAAAGAATTGCAGATTTCCCTCTTTCTTCCTATCTATTTATGTAACAGTTGTGCCACATGTGGCAGGCCTATTCTGTTTTTATTCATCATGTTTTATAAGTGACTAAGTAGCTATATGGTGGATATACACAACTTTTTTCCTGATTTACTACTATAATTTCAGACCTTATGACCTCTCAGTAATATCTTATTGATGATATTCTTGTTTTTTTTTTTTTTTTTTGAGACAAGGTCTCACTTTACAGTTCAGGCTGGCCCTGAGCTCAGCCTTGAACTCACTGCAATCTTCCTGCTTCCGCCTCCCAAGAGCTGGGATTACAGGTGTGAACCACCACGCCAGGCACTGTGGTATATGGTACTGATTACTGGTGGGTGTGAGTCTCCATGCCCAGTATTGTTGCATGTGGTTACCAGGGATCGAACCTGTGTCCTTGTGCTTGCAAGACAGGTGCTGGAACCACTTAGCTAAATCCCCAGCCCACTAGTGATATTCTTTACCAGCACCTTCCTGGGGTCAAGATATATATAACTTAGTAGATCTGTTGGAGACATAAATAAATATATATGTGAAGACACAAGCATGTGCACAATACATATATGTGGATCTTTTTTATTTATTAGTATACTTTATTAATCAGAAAATGATTTTCACAGATTTTTACTGTAATAATTTTCCATGTTTTCATAGAACTATGGTTCCTACATATGGGAGGGTTTTGATATCTAAGTTTGAGTGCATAGATTTTATATAAATGTAATGTATAATGTAATATAATTTCAATATAATCAAATAGTAAAAGAAAGATTTACTTTAAAAATAATTTAGCTTCTGCGTTGTCTATAGAAAGCATGTGTATTTGCATTCTATATACATTATTTCCACCACACCCATCCATTGATATAGAAAATGTTTCCAAATTATAGATAACAGGAATAACTTGAGGATACTAGGTGATCAATATGAAATTATGAAATGCTGCAAAAATACCTGTTATCACTTAAATTTAAAACTCTCAGTTTCTGCATCTGTCCAATTTCTTCAGGAAGGAATTCTAGCTTGTTGGAGCGAAGTGACATCACTGTTACATTCTTGCAGCTTCCAATCTGTGGGTAACCAACAGGACAAAATAAGTCAAGAACCACAGTAACATCCCAATCAACATAATTTAAAAAATTTATAAATCATTGTAATTAACTCAGACTTTTCTATTCTTTTCAACCATCTTTTAAAATGTGTATTGTCTTATTTTTGTATCCTGCTTTTAAAAATAGGTAGTAGATACCTCATTTTCTTTACATATTAAGGAGGAAATATTTTCTTAACAACTTTACTATTGAAATACTTGCTGACACAATTGTTTTCATAAATCACAGAGTTTTTCTACCCAAGAAAAATGTATGTACTAATCTATCCATTTATAATGGAAGAGCACGTATGTTCATAGAGTGAAATATTGACAGTTCCTTGGCAACGCTAATATTTCTTCACACTACAATGGTATTTGTCATTTTTATTCATAACTTTTGGCTCTAAAATAATGCTATATTGATTGTTATTCTATCATTATGGAAGCGTTTAGTGGAAAGTATTAGACTAAATATATATGTTATGCTTTTTTCTTGACATAAGTAAGTGAAATCCAATTTAGAGATAAAAATTAATAGGGTTCTTTGTGAGTCTGGAATTTAAAATAACATTAGAATATAACATGAAACATTACAAACATATTTACAGCAAAAAATCCTTTTTTTCTTCAGAAATAGAAATGTAATAATCTCAAAATGTTACTTGTAATTGTTCTTAAAAGCAAAATGTGGAAATTAAGTGATCTAAAATGTTATTCTTTAGATATTTATTAAATATTTAATAGTTTAGTATTATTATCTGCATACAGCATGAAGTCAAATGTATTTTCTGGTTTAAATATTAGGGTTTGTCACTTGTCATATAAAACAGAGTATTTACTGCACACGCCGGCAAGCACACCCTCCGCCACACCCGTCCAACTATGTACATCGGGAGGAGACAGCTCAGCTCTTGATCTCTACCGATACTACAACCATGAAGGCCTCATTTCAAAATAGCTTCACTAAGAGTTGGTAGAAGACAAGTTTCTTCCTCACTTCTCGGGGCAACTCCGGAAGGAAGTTCTCGTCGACTGCCAGCGTTCGAAGACTATGAAGATAGCCGATTGTAGAAGGCAGGGACTCCAACTCATTGCAGCTACAGTCAAACTCTTCCAGCAAAGACAAACTGAAAAATTTAAACATACTGGTTAGATACACTGAAAGATGAAATGGAAAAAAAGTTTTGAAAAACTCGCATATTCAATTTCACTGAACAAATGTCACTCATCTGGGCTTGCATGATATTATGCAAATTACTTTTTTAATCACTTCAGCCCCACAGTTCTGTATCATTATAAAAATGCCCTAACATTTTTAATTTAATATTTAATGTCCTAATTAAATTAAATAAATTTAATAATTTAATGTAATATTTAACTAAAATATTAAATATTTAATAAATATCTAAAGAATAACATTTTAGATCACTGAATGTCCACATTTTGCTTTTGGGAACAATTGTAAGTTTGGCTAATTCTTTATCTGTCTTTATTCGGCCATCATTTAATGAACAACTAAGGACAGAAAGATGTCTGTTTGTATGTTTGAAGTTTAGGCATCATTTATAGTCAGACTCAGAACATCCGCCCTTGGAGTGAGCCCCAGCAGGAGACACAGGGCAAAACTACGGAAGGCTGCGTCAAGCACAGGAAGATGAATGGGAGGGGACAGAAGCAATGCTCATGAAATTCTAGATATCTTACCAAGCATTTGAGAGATTCAAATGAGAAAATATTAATCTCCTTTTAACAACTCTGTAAAATATCTACCTTGTAAATACACATTTTGTAGATTAAGAAGACTGAGGTTACAGAGGCGAAGTAACTTGCTGAAAGCCACACAAAATAGCCCAGCTGGAGCTGGAACTCCAGAAACACAGTTCTAGGATCTGCTCTGCCCTGCTCCACCCGAAGGTCTGTAGCAGAAGCTACAGACAGGGCACATTTGGGGTGTGTTTTGTTTGACTTACACTGAATCATAAAAAGTAGTAAATGTTCCTTAATGACCTGGATTCGTGGTGCCTTTTCCAAATCTGGCAAGGCTGGGCCTTGACAAGCCATGGGAGTGGTGGCACCGCTGTCCTCAAGTGGACACAGCTCACGTGTCTGTCTCTCGCCTGTCACGATCCCACCTCTCCACACCTAGCTGCTTTACCCCACGTTTACAGGAAGGAATGGTGGTTCTCACAAGGAAACTAGACACCTCAATGCTCGGTTTGAGAAAGTTGGAAAACAGAGCCTGCTACGGGGTGAACACTGGGTACATTAAACTGTTATGGGGCTGTTGTTAATATTATTACACTGTTATTACCATCGGTACTATTTTTTGTTACTATAATAAGAAGGAATTCCTGAAGATGAGGATCTTGTTACTGTAAAGAGAAAAAGTGATTTAAAGTGAGCTGAAAAAACCACTGTCATAAGAACTTCCCCGTTTCTGTATGTTGGAGCTGGTCTGCATGGATGTAATCTGCTCCCCTCATTTATTAACATAGAAGCCGAGCATACGAGTTACAGGGGAAGAAAGGGATTCGTCTCCCTGCTCAGATCTGTCACTCAGTAAATATATGATCTTGAGCAACAACAAATAATACAAGGATTAGCATCAGTTGACTTGAAAAAAAGCTGCTTCCACTGACCCGACAGGCAAAAGATACTCAAGGCAAGAAGTTCCCTAAGCGGTGGTCTGAGAGGTAGGAGGAGTGAGAGCAGGATGGGATTGCAGCTCACTGTGATTTTGCCCATGGAAGGATCAGAAACCTGCTTTGCAGAAAGGGCAGCACGAGTTCACTAGACGGTGCAGTTAGGCAGATCAAGTCCCACCCTCCATGGCCAGAGAAGTGTCTGCATTTGGTCCCATGTGATCTGCCTCAGTGCCCCAGATTCATGATCCTAAGAGGTCCAGGCGCCACAAGCAGTTGTGGCGACACAACGTCCAACTTTGAATGCTGGCTCTGAGGCAAGGGCTGCCTAGGAAGCATTTTTTAAAAATGTAGACAGATCATGTAACTTCTCTCCAAGCCTCAGTTTCTGTAGATCTGCAATGGAGATGTAATAATTTCATGAAATACTTAAGAACTCATCAAAGTATGTTCCAAGTGAGAGGGAGAAGTTTTTTTTTTTTTTCAATTTAAATGTTACTCTTTTTGTAAAATTCAAATCGTTGTTGTTACATTATATATACCAATATATATCATCACACTCAGCACTGAGTTTGTACCAGAATGTGACATGACTTGATTCTCATTTTTCCCCTCCCCAACTCACCCTTCAATCCCCTACTCCCAAATACATATGCTTTATTTCTTTTTTAAAATTACTATCACATTCTTTTTCCACTCATTATTTACTCCTATACCTTCTTTCCTTTTAAATATTTTCTATTTTACAATATTTACTATATATACTAGACCTCATTTACATCTTCATTTAGAGGAAGAGTTTTTTGAGGGGGATTATTAACATGTGTCTTTTATTATAATAAGCTTTTCTTAAAATTAAAGAACGACCTCATCTCATTAATTGTTACACAATATATGTTGGGTATATGCTTCCCTCATTATCAGTGAGCCCAGGTGCATTTGTTCTTAGATCCGTTGAGCCCCCACGTGCAGCATTGGTCACGTTTCTGGGGCAGCATGTGATCACGGCTGTGTGATGCTACATGTGGGCTTGTGGAAACAGAAATCAACAAATGTGATAGACTCACTAATATAGTCTGACTGCTTCCTGTAAAAAGGGCCCAGAACTATGTCTTATACTTGATAAATTTTGTAGAACTGCACAAAAAAGGTTTCTGCCAATACTTGGAGGTCATGGACCATTCAAATGGTCATAAAACTATGAGGGATATTTAATAAAAATTCAGAGGTATAAGGAGTTAAGTCAAAGGAGATATTTAAAGGATAAAAAAATCAGTTTCTAATTTACTTCTTTGTTTAAAGTTGGGCTTAAGTCACAATGAGGTGAGCATTTGCACAGCTCCATGTGCATGAGTATCAGTTGTCTTGATTCACTGAGTAGGGGTAGTACCCAGCCACGCGGTTCAAGTTTCAGTGATCCAGTATTTTAACAGTAACTGCACAAAGCACACCTGTCTCCTCTGTCCACAGGCCGCAGGGAGAATAATAGATGCATGTCATGAGCAGTGACCAGGCACAGTGACCACTGGTCAGCCTGCCCTTCTGTCTTGAAGCCCCACTCTGACATCCAGTCATGGAGCTGTGTTGCTGCCTTGTCCCCCAGCAGTAGAAATACTACTGGCCAGAAATTTAACTGTTCAAATTCAACTACTATTACTATTACTAGTGGATAATGCTCTTGGTTACCTTCATTCCTTTGGGAGACTTACATAAAAATGTGATAATAACTTCCTATTTATTTCTGAATATAAAAAGTCATAATACATAATCAAGTCAACACTGGAATTTATAGTAATGAGGTGAAAAAAATAGCCCAAAGATTATTCCTTTTAGAAGCTTTATCTGTAGAACTATATATTTTGAATGTAAAAATTAGCAGCAAGGAAACTGTGAAGTGCTTTAGTGTCCCCAGATTTCAGTATGCATATAGTACATACAATACCCAGGGAACATGATAAAATGCAGATTCTGGTTCTGGAGCACGGGTATGGGCTGTATGCTGTGATGGTGCCAACAGTGCCACCAGGTCTCAGGTGGTATCAGTGCTGGCTGTCCTTTAAGCAGAACCCTTGAAATGCTCCAAAAATAACATTTAAATACACAGATGTGCCAGGAACAGTCACCGTGCACACAAATGCTACACGGCTTGTGTGGACGCCACATACCGTCAGCATCAGTGACATTACTGGGAGTAACGATGTTGATATTGTTGTCACACAACAATATTGTTCTTCCTCTAAACAATATTCTCTATATTTTTCTCTACTTGAGTTTCACAAAACTCTTGGTTAGAAACATATTACTGTCCATTTATCCTTCCTTTCTAGCTAATAGGAAAGAGTATACCACATAGATAATTTGTAATTTCACTTTATCATTATGCGTGACCATTAGCTATCATTAAATCTATGATTAATCTCAAGGCTGAGTGTAAAAGTAAATGTCTTTGGGTTTCATCCTCTTCATTCTTTTAATGCTTAGCAGACGTGATGTGATTCAGTAGAAACTGTTTAGAAAGGCTTGGGCTCCAATTCGGGTGATCTAATCCCTCTATTAGCCACTGTGTCTTCATCTATAAAGCTGCCTGATAGCATCTACTGTCCACACTTCTAATGAGGATTAATGTGTGCTAGACCCCTGGGCAACAACTCGCACTCCACTAAACCTACCTCTCAGAAGGTAGAACACACATTGAAAAAGACTAAATCTTGCACAATCTGTTTCTAAGACACATAAAAGTTATTTGGGGATATTTTCTTTTGAAAATGGACTGTTACATAAAATAGAGCTGTCTCTTAGTTAAGAAAATGTAAAATTCCCAGCAAGTAGTCAGTTATATGTAGGAAGTAGGCAATTTTCAGATAAGTGAAAGAGTGTTATTATATTAGAAGACATTTAATAGAGGGATATAATAATGGAGAGAATGGAGAGGGAGGGAAGAAGAGAGAAAGGAGAACGAAGAGAATGAACGAATGAATGACTTTTTTATTGGCAGAAGATAACTGCTTACATACCTGTTGTGAGTACAAAAGGCTTAATATTGCCAGTACAATGGTATAGCACAAGGTAGAGATGGAACTGCAGCCAGGCAGTTGGTGTTTGAGACTAGACTCTTATGAATGACTAGTAGGAATATTCTAGTCAAGTAACGTTGCTGCTCTGTTTCATTCTGGGCAAAGGGTGATAAGTAGCAGTACTTAATAATATACCATGGCGCCTAACACACACACACACACACACACACACACACACACACACACTGAAAACTCAAAGAATGGACATTAAGGAAAAGCTCAGTAACTTGCTGTTATTCTTATTTTCAGAGGTTGTAAATCAATATCATTTGATTTAACCTAGGAATCAAGTTTTAGATTCCATATTTAATTTCTCATTGACAGAAGTTAAGTTGCTTGGGTTAATGCATAATAATTAACAAACCCTACTTAGACTAATTCTTTTTTATATGTTAAACAGACCTCAAGTTTTAGTGCTAAATTCTGATCTAAGGTGAGTTCAGGAAAACTCTGTCAGAAGAAGCATTTATTAGAAATACAATCACTTGGAGATTTTGCCTCTGAAACGTTTACAGATCGTGGGCAGTTGCTATCATCACAGAGACAACATGCTTTCATTTTGTTCTACTGTGTCATCCATTCAAAGTAGACAGGACCTTTTTGGTTGTTAATAGCAACCACTATAATTAATTCAAGGCTCTTGATAATGGTGTATAGTGAGATGTCCCCCTCAAGCCTCATGCTCATAGATGGGGCTTCTAGGGAGATGACTGGATCATGGGAGTGGGACACTCATCTCTGGATAAGTCCGAGAAGGGTTTATACCTGAATGTATGTTGGGAGGCAAAGCCTGGTCAGAGGACAAGGTCATGGGGGTGGGGCCTGGAAGGGTTGTAGTGTGTTTTGTCCCCCCTTTCCCACCACCCACCATGAGCTGGTTCTCCTGCCACGCCCCTCTGCCTTGGAGCCTATGAGTATGGACTAGACCTCTACACAGTAAACAACTCTCTTAAACTGTGGCTGAGAGGTATTTGGTCTCCATAGGCAGGAAAGTAACGCAGGCAGCTTTCTTATCCTAAGTCTCACAAAAACCTCTGAGAACAATTATTCTTTTCTGCAGCTGAGAAAAATGAGGCTCAAAGATGTAAAATGATTTGGTTCATGGGTGGTGTGGAATCCAGGATTGACACTGAAGTCAAAGTTGTGGTTTACAGACTCCCTTGCTGCAGTGAAGGAAGTTAGAAGTGTCTTCGTCAGAAGCTGGCCATCAAGGACCCTATAGTTTAGCTGGGAACACATGATCAAGTATTCAGAGTTAGATGATGAGTCACCACAGAGTCCAGAGACTGACAGGGGAATTGACCAAGAAGTAAGTGGGCATTGTTCATGCTAACATGAATGCAGACCCCCATCCCCTACCCCTGTAACTATTTATTTGCCTCTGACCCTTGTTTTAGGGTTGTGGCTCTGAAGAACTTAATGTTACTTCACCTCTCAGGCCCCAAGAAGAGAAAGCTCACAGAGAAGCGCTGGCTCTGCCTTGGGTAGGCCCTACATTTTCCGATTCCTACTCCTACAGCCTCTCTGTTTGGCCAACTTTATAAAAGAATGACTTTTTAAAATGCCGATTCAAAATTCTGAGTTTTTATTGCTTTTACCGAAGACCATAAAGCCAAGAAAGAGCAAACTCAGCATGAGGTTTCTCTTGTGAAAAATCTTTCCTGACCAGAGCAATGGGGCCCATGAAATAACCAGGTATGAAGAGCCAATCACAAAATGTGTGACTCAGCACTCATGTGTCTTCATACAGGAGACAGAGTGGAACCGACAGGTTGGCATTGAAGTCAGGAAGCTTCCTGCAGACTTAGTGGCTGTACCCAGTGATGGGAGAAGAGATATCAAATAGTGTTAATAGGGTCTTTATCTAAAGGCAGTGTCTACAAATCACCCAAGTTGGTGTTCCAGAGCACTGTGGTACAAAAAAGTTGTTTGTTAGTATCTTTATTAGAATTTCAATTCTTAGTGCTCTTGAAACCTCTAGGCATCTTATAAGGATCAACTACAAATAACATTTTACAAGTTATTTGGTGTACAAATCATGGAATCTATTTCAACTGTGAAAACACTGAAAATTCTTTGAGCAGTTTTTAATAGTTGTACTATTATAAAATACCAAATATAAATCTAAATATTTAGATATTCCTTGGGCAGAAGAAGAATCCTAGTCACTGCAACTGGTCTTAATATTTCTAGGATTTTTAGAATTTTAGGTAAAATGCCTCATAATAAAACAGATTATGCAACCAAAAACAAAACACTTTCTGCATATTCTGGTTAACCAGATCATAATCAAATTCCATTCTAGCTCTAATTTAGAAATTCTGAACTCTCTAATATAAAAAAAAATCATTGTGCTATTGCTTGTTTGTTCAAGCAAAAATTGTTTTTAAGATACATAAGAAATCTGGAGCAACGTAGTATCTTTGGGTACCATATATGTAAATGCAAAATACTTGCATGTAGATGACTATCTGGGGGTGAAAATGTAAGTCAGATAATAATCATTATAATTTCACTAATTTGATAATTCCCACACTCTGACATATAGAGAAATAACCCTCAATCTTACCAGTCTCAGGGATACTTCATACTTGTAACAATCCTTCATGGTGCCCATTAACTTTAGTTTATAGGTTGTCTATTGGTATCTACCATACTGTAAATTAAAGCAGGAACTTTAAAATTATTTAATAATTGTTGTGATAAGCACATGGTATGTTAATACAAGTAATCTGTTTTTTATGCAAAGTAATCATATTTTCTTAAGCAAGAATATTTAGTGAGATTAACATTTTGTTTTTTATATATCCAGCACTTCTAGAAAATTCTATGAGTCAATTCTTCTGACGTACTGCATATGTTTTCCCTGAAATAATAATCAAAAGACCATGGCATTAAAAAATCTAAGAAATGAACTTTAATGATTTTTAACCTTTATCTTTCTAAAACAAACTTTGAGTTAAGTGGTCCAATTATCTTTGATAAATCTCCATACTTTTAAGAAAATTATCAATATTAAGGAAAAAAGCCAAGTATATAAATAACCTAAAATCCATACTCACTTGCATAATGACCCTATTTTTCCTTTTTAATTTTCATTCTGAACAAAAGCATCTATTGAAGAATAGAACCACAAGAGTTTTAAATAAGATGTATTACTAAGAACATCCTTCGTGTTCAATGTTACATCTTTACAGAGAATTCTTACTAGCACAAAACAATCTAGAAATTGAAGCCAAGAGTAAAGCAGGGTTTAGCATTCATCATTTTTAGAAACTTTCTACAATTCTGGAGATAAGATAGGAAAACTATCTTTTTTTTTTTCTTTTTTTGAGACAGGGTCTCACTTTGTAGTTCAGGCTGGCCCTGAACTCAGTTTTGAACTCATAGCAATCCTCCTGCCTCTGCCTCCCGAGTGCTGGGATTACAGGCGTGAGCCACCCCACCCGGCATTGCGGTGTGTGGTACTGATTGCTGATGGGTGTGAGTCTCCACGTCTGGCATTGTACGTGGTTACTGGGGAATAAACCCAGGCCCTTGCACTTGCAAGGCAGGCACTGGAACCACTGAGCTAAATCCCTGGGCAAGAAAACTATCATAAGGGAGGTGGAGGTGTGGCGTCTGCATTTACAAGACAGAATAAAACAATAGAAGGAAATATAAAAAAGCAACTAGAGATTCTGAAAAGTGCCATGAAGGAAGCAAAATGGACACAGAGACAGAAAGTCTCTGTGGGTAGACACACCAGCAGAGGACATTACGATGAAGCTGTCGCAGGCCGGGGACACTTCGAGTCAGAAGGAGAGCCCCGTTGCTCAGTGCTGCCCCCTACATGGTCACTGACTTGGATGTTTGTGGCTAAAGCAGAGTCGGAACCCAGGGCTCAGACCTGCTGGGCCACAACCTGCCTTTTAAAAGGATCCCCTGGTAGCTTACTGGAGGTGGAGGTATGGACCTGGATGAGGTGTAGCAGTCAGCCTCGTAAGAAGCCAGAGAAGAAGAAGAGCTGAGACTGAGGGAAGAAGAGATGAGGAAAGCCAGACGCCGGGGCAGATGCCGAAGGACCGCCAGCGTGAAGCCACAGAGGAGGAGAGCGGTGAGCTCAAGGAGCGGCGCACTGCCTCGCCATCGGGCGTGAAGCCTGTCTTTCTTCGTTTCATAGTCAAATGACACTGGTCAACCTCATGAGCCGCGGGCGACGCCTGGAAGCGGAAGTAGGAAGTGCCGGGCACACTGAAGTGAGCACCCGCTGCTTCTCAGTGGATCCTCACTGTATGGAACGAACGCTTCAGCAGCTTTCTGGACAGTTCCACTGCGACGCTGGCTAATAACAATTAAGATCCAGCAAACCGCTGATTTCCCCCATTCCTCCACCCATCTCCGTAAGTTCTCTTGGGCTTGTCAAGAGAGCACCTAACTGCCCAACTCTTTTAAATATTGCTTCTTTCATCACACGCATTTCTTCCGGTCTTTTGATAGTTGAGGACTTAGCAAGAATGTGTCACTTTCCAAACGAAAGCTCATCGTTGGGTCTCCGCAGTGTTCACGGATATCTGGTTCCCAGTTATTCACCCTGCTTTTCTGGGATCAGTCTTTTGCTCTGAGTAATTGAAAGCTGCCCACAAGAAACTGATGTTTCTACATCTCTTCTTCCTTTTGAACATGGACTACAAAAGCTTCACTCCAGTCACTGTAGGGTAAGTTCATCTTTCTCTACATTTATAATTCAATGACCAGGAAGACTGCAAGGGACGTAACAAGATATCGGTGGTAAAATAAGAAGTGAGACTGACTCAAGTTTCGGACGCGTGTGCGAGCCTGGCTGGGTCACTCTGCTTGGCTTCAGGGAAAGAGACAGTCTCTCTGTCATCTTCTCGTTCCTCAAATGAGTTCTGGCATAAGTGCAGCTGGCGAAGGCAGGGCAAGAAGTGATGCATGACAGAAGGGATGTGTGACAGGATCTCACAGCACACATGTCTCCAGCGTCAGTCATGACTCCAGGAAAGCCGTGTTTGCCCTGGGAGGTCATTAAGACACCAAAGATCTGGCTGGAAATCACAGTTCACTGACAAAAGCTCCTTCTCAGGATGACCAGAGGCAGGGTTCCAATGCTATGGAAAAGGCAACTTTGCCCAGCTGTAGGTTACCAACCTCTTCATTTCACCTTCAAGGAACTAAGGTGATTAGTTTCCTTGAGAATTGTGATGCCCCAGCACACCCATTATTACCTATGTGGACATAAATGAAGCTACATTGGAAAAATATGGAAGAAACTGTAGAGAAAATAATAATGTGAAGTGAGGTTATTACAATATTAAAAATGATTGAGACAATTTACTGTCAAGAGTATGCATATTTAAATTTTTCAAAATTGTCCTGCTCTTTAGAAGTGAAGCTTTCCAAATACAAAGCCATTTGCTGAGATGGCAAAGGATGCTGTGGAAGGGAAGGGAGGGACGTGTCCACCACGTGGGAGGGACGTGAGGGGCGTGTCCACCACGTGGGAGGGACGTGAGGGGCGTGTCCACCACCTGGAAGGGAAGGGAGGGATGTGTCCACCACCCGGACTTCAGCAGTGACTCTTCCAACCCTTTACGCTCAAACCAGTCGAAATGTGAGAGTTTAGCTATGCAGTTTTTTTTCCTGTCAATTATACCTCATTAAGCTGTTCTATAAAAAAATAAAACAAAACAAAACAAAATAAAAAAAAACAACACAAGACCTTTTCTTCCCAAGCACACCCAAATCTGGTATATATTTATGATTCTTCCTATTGAGAAAAGAGCCAAAGTCCTGACAAAATAGACTCATAAAACTTCAGGAGGAGGCCAGCTTGTATTGATCTGTCATATCACACGAATTGTAAACAAAAAAGCATTTCACTGAAACAAGGAGAAAAAGTGCAAACAAGAATTGTGAACCAAATGTTAATAGCAACACTGAGCTACAAACAAATTGCTATCAATAAATGGAGGATGTTCACTCATGAAGGGCAACGGTAGAATTTTTCCTTGAAAATGTTGAAACACCAATGCTTTCTCTTTTAGATTCTAAAAATACATTAAGTGTCTCTACACATATATATTGTTAGTATGATGGTAAAATATACATACCATAGAGCCTGAGAGAAATTGATATGACTGTTTTCAAGATATATTCGGGTGAATTTAAGACTACATTCAGTCAAATATCAACACTAGATGGAAAACACTAGCAATAATATAATTGAAGGTCTGCATAGTTGTTTCACTTGTGAAAGATTTATGGTTGGATAGTTCTCATGATTTTATATAGTTGGAAGCCAATGCAGGACTCAGGTCTAAAATTAAATTAAGTTCTATACAAATGCATACAGCTGAATAAAGCAGCCAAAAATAAGCTGCCCTATGAACAAATAGTAGAAAGTGTAGAAGACAATGTTTTGAGGTAGACAACAGTGCACCTTTCCGGATTCACACAGGCTGACTGAAAGGAGATACTGCACTTACTTTCCGATCGTATTGGGGAGCATTGTAAGTTGATTGTCGTCTACTTTCAGAGTAGTCAGTTTTTTCAACAGTCCTAAAACAGAAAAGAAGGCTTAGTAATAGATTGGAGCAGGCTTGTGCTGGGGACTGTCATAAAAGGAGTCAGAGGAATCCCTTGTGACGAAAGCTTGCCCATTTGTGTGGAGTCTGGTTTTGACTTTCTTGTAAAAAACTCACATCAGTGGAAATTCCAGAATAGCAAAGCAGACAAGTAAACAAATCCAAGGGCCCCATGTGCAGCATTGTTAACACAAATGCTACTTCACTTCCCCTTTCTATTTTTTAGCAAAGGGACCAGGTGAAAATTTTCAAATCAGCTGTGATTTAATATTTAATTGATTCCTAGGCTAACATTTCTGTTGTGATACAGATGGAAAACAAACCCAAATGAAGCCTAATTACCACAAAGTGAATATAAAGCATTGCAATGTGGTGCTTGTAATTATGGGACTTGGAAAATTACAACATATGACCTCATATTCTTTTTGGTAGCATAAATCTTTAACTTGGATCAGCATAACACAGAGAAACTGGCAGTTTTTGATATACCAAGGAGATCCTGCCAAGAATCAAAGTTACGACTGTTTATCTTTTACTATCTGATTTATTCCCTTGATTCTTTATGGCTTGCTCTCCCGCCAGGGTCCAAATGAGCAATGGCCTCCCAGTAATTGAAGAGCATCGTGTTTGGCATAATCAGCTCCTCCTCCTGCCAAATACAACGTATAAGATCAATATGGCTAATGAGCCAAAATCCAAGGGTAGAGCATTAGCACAAGGTTAGGTTTTGTTTTGTACTGGAACTATTCTTACATGCTATAGATTACTGTGTCCTGAAAAGCATACATTTTTGGAAAATATAGTAAGTTCTTTGTTCAGATACATACAGTCAAACGCGATTGTGCAGCTTTCTTTAATGAAATTTCTCTAGAACCTTTTGATGTACTGATAAAAAACAATGTGATTCTCCAAAGTTATTGTGAAAATGTGTGTGTTTGTGTGCGCATGTGCATGTACCTGCAGAGTATCTTTAAAAGTGAGAGCTATGGGGAATGTATTTTGAGGCCACCCCACTATTGCACTCATTTTGAGAGTACTTTAAGGGCAAGATTAAGCCACAAAACCTCTGAAATAAAACTGTTACTGTGCTTCACATTTCAGTATATTCATTTATGTTTTCTTCGGAAGCTCTCAGAAGCTCTTCTCCAGTGGAGAGACACGGTGTCCCTATCTGGCTGCTGTGAGAAATTCCATACAACATTCAGAGCTTAATACATCAGCTGAAAACCACAGCACCTGGGTAAAGGACAGTTCCAGAGATGGCAATTCATCCCTGACGTCTGAACACCCACTTGCACATTTGTCTGCATTCAGAAGGTGCTGGGATCATTTCAGCTCTAGTGTATGTTTCAATACCCACTTGGGAAATAGAAAAGAACACCTGAGCTTGTTTATCAGTTGTGCAAAGAAAGCAGGGGCTGTGAATGACAGCCACATGCTGTTACAACCCGGCAGCCCCGACCAGACAGGCCACAGCTGTTGCTTTCCAGAGGTCTGGGAGAGGCTGATAGTCTCAGCGTCATGTGACAGGGTCCTGGGTGGTGATGGGCCCAATATACACGCTGGGCCACGTCACTGTGCACTCTTAAGATGTCGCAGTCCCTGTGCCTTCGTGATAGCATTTTTTTTTTAGGTTTTTTTTTTTTTTTGAGACAGGGTCTCGCTTTGTGGTTCAGGCTGGCCCTGAGCTCAGCCTCAAACTCACATCACAATCCTCCTGCCTCTGCCTCCCGAGTGCTGGGATTACAGGCATGAGCCACCACGCCCAGCGCTGTGGTATGTGGTACTGGTTGCTGCTGGGTGTGAGTCTCCACGCCCAGTATTGTTATGTGGTTACCGGGGAATCGAACCCGGGTCCTTGCGCTTGCAAGACAGGCGCCGGAACCACTGAGCTAACTCCCCGGCCCCTCGTGATAGCATTTTGAGGCAGATGGAGGAACAAGGCAACTGAAGACTGGGGCCGTGGCTCTGCCCCAAGGTCCAGAAGTTGAAGTGAGTTAGGCCTCCCTCTCTCACTTCTCGCCTGGTGGCATTAGTGTGACCTCAGGCAGGAGGGATGTGCTTGCCACTGCCTGGTCATCCGCAGAGTGAAAGCTTGGGTAGGACCAGGATGAGGCTCGCGGCCTACCCTTTGTGCTCTGCGGTGTCACGTGGTCTAGGTCCACCTCTGCGAGAACCTGAGGGATTTCACCCTGTTCCTACTCTCCACCCCCCAATTCTTTATACTTTACTCCCAGCTCCCAACTAGGTAGTACTGAATAACAAAGGAGGTCCATTACTGTGATTTACCTACTCTTATACAAATATATACTCAGCTTTGATGCATTAAACATTAGTGTATTGTTATCAAAGTAGCTAATATTTCAGTGGCATTTACACATATGAATACAACTTTGAAGTAAACAGATGTGCTGTCATTAGCTTTATGATAATTATTATGTTACTGAACAGCTAACAGTACAGAAGCAGGGACTGTTCTATGCAATCTTACATATATGAATTAATTTATTCCTGAAAGTAATTTCTGCATCTACGGTGCAGGTACTGTTACTACCTCTATTCAACAGATAATGAAACCAAGACAGGAAGAGGTTAGTAAGGTGTCAAAGGTCATCCAGCTAATAATATAGAAAAATGTAGGTAACTGGTATGTCCTTAGTCACTGAGCAATTGAAACAAATTATTTTAAAAGGTAAAAGGTTACAGTCTTGTGCTGAGTTTCTCTGTTATCTGAAGAAGCTGATTATTAAAACTACGGAGGAGCAGAAAAGACCACCTTTCATTTTCTTGGGAAGCCAGCTGAAGAAAAGGCCATAAGTACACAGGGCTTGATGTCCAGTTCTCCGTCCCCCTCAAACACCCCCTCTGTGCAGGACATGACAGCGGTGCTGAGTGTGAAGGTCTTATTCTAGCTGTCATTTCTTTTATTAATACTGTCCAGCGATTTATTCATGCTGTTCTCATCTGTTGTTCTTTTAAATGTTGGTGATCAATAGACAATCTGAGCTTAAATAGGTAGACAGGGAGCAACCTGCCTCCCGCTGGGCCTCAGTGAGCATCCGAGGGCCACGGGACGGAGCTCTCACTGCCTCGCTGCACAAATTCCTCTTAGTTCCCTGCAGAAAGTCGGCTCCTCTAACTCTCTGGTCGATGCTGCAGGAGGCGAAATCCAGCTTCTCCAGGAACCGCAGGTCTGTGAGCCAGTCGGGGGAGTGATTTCCACAGCGGGCAACTGTGCGTCATCAGCCGCTCTGTGACGAAGGCGTCATGTCCACAGTGCACCTGGCTGTTCTCATCCGTTTTGTGGCGGCCGAGAATCCTGCCTTTCTCCACTCACAAGGGTAATCTCTTAGCTTGCTTTCTCAAAGGAAGATGTTTAATCACATGATTGTGTCATGGTGATAATGTTTTACTTTCTGCCGATCTTTTTAAAATCAAACTTTCTGGGCTTTGTTTTATGCATGCCTCACAACCAGACTATAGTTGAACTTAAAAAATACCCTGACTGAAATGCTGATTTTTTAAAAACAAGTTTAGTTCATCATACTTATTATATTTTTGGGATTGATGGCAAAGAAGTTAATATAGTCAATTTTTCCACTTCTATAATTTATACAATTTTTCATTTTCCTTTTACATTAATGTTTCTGTTCACTCCCTTCTCCCTCCTCCTAGCACTGAGGTGACATCAGTTAACAAAACTAAGTTCTCTGAGTACATGTAGTTTTCTATCTGCCCGAAGTGGCATGGACTGGTGGTGTGGGGTGTGAGGTTACGAACGTGGTCATTCCATCATCTTGACCAGACAGCAGTCTTCTTAGTCATTTCACCTCCCTGAGCAATGCAAACCTGTATTTCCTACACTGGTCTGCACCAAGTTTCATCCAGAATGTTTAATAAAAATACAGATAAGAGGGCTTACTGCAGACTTACTGAACCAAAGCTTTTAGACTCAGAGCCTGGAAATTAAAAAAAACAAAACAAACAAACAAACAAACAAACAAAAAAAACCCCCACACACATTGAATAAACCTCTCAATCAAGTCCTATAACTGAACAAGTTGGAAAAACATAGTTTTCAAATATGTGACTAAATAAGTCAAAAAATCTGCTAATGGAGAAAGAAAGAAAAGCTAGACTATGATTTTGCTAAAACTAATGTTCTCTGTAGGTAAAGAAAAAATGGAAGTGGCAATAAAATGTTGAAGAAGAATTTGGCAAATTGCCTTATCTTCAAGTTCTCCTTCTCCCCGGAGGCCTCAGCTGTGACTTAGTTGTCAGAAGTTCTCAGTTCCAGGACATATGATGGAACTACTTTGACGAGGTTAACATTAGATTTCAAAGTTAAATAATTGGATGGTCACCTTTCTAACTAGGCCCCTTCATAAATAATATTAGCAATATATAAAATATAAATGTCACAACTTTTAAGACATGCAATAGAACATTTTAAAATGTGAGCCTTCTTGAATTTGACTACAGTTAACATTTCATTTAATATGTTTATAAAATACTATTTTATGATTTTTCATAGTGAATGAGTCATTTTATTTATGTCAGGTAAACAACATATTACCTGCATCCATAAACAAGCTATACTACCCCAGAACAAAAGGGTGAGCTTCACACAGATATTCAGGACAAAACATTACGTTCTCACCTATAGAGTCGGGCAGCTGCTGCAACATGTTGGATGACAGTAAGAGGTCCTCGAGCGCTTCACACCCGGAAATGCCCATGTCAACCGTCTCTATTCTGTTTTTTGACATATCCAGGTATATCAGCATCTTTAACTTCCCTATAGACTTGATCACATTGGATAAACTCAGGGTTAGTTGAAAAACTTTCGTAAGACATTCTAAACCTGTACAAACGACAATACTATAAAACTAATCCAAAACGCAGCCACAACAGCAACAAGTGTTGCAAAGCATGTAGAAATATTGTAAGTAAATAACACTTGTCCGGAATGCAAAATGGCGCCTCCACTGGGGAAAGCAGTTGGGCAGTTTTTGTAAATGTCAAGCATGGAGCTCCCATCTGACCTGCAGTCCTTCCCTGCTTGCCTGAGGAGAAGAACAAACACACAGAGAAAACCTTACACAGATGGTCACAGCTGCAATATTCATACTAGCCCCATTGTGGTAGCGACACAAATGTGATAGGCTGATGAGGACGAAATGTGGTCTGCCCATGTAAGGACACATTATTTGGGGGAAATGAAGCACTGACACAGGTACAAAGTGGATGAGCTTTCAAGATGCCAGTAGCAAAAAATCACATATTGTGTGATTCCGTGTGTATGACTTTCCGAAACAGGCAAATTCATAAAGTCAAATGGGGCTGATGTGAGAGGTGGGGCATGGGAACAACTGCTGGTGGATTCAGGGCTCCTTTTAGGGATGAGGAGGATGTTTTAGGTTTACACTGTGGTGATGGCTGCACAACCATGTGTGCATGCTAAAAACATCGAGTCGTATTCAGTACGTGAATGACATCCAGTACAGCAGTCAGAAGATACAGACCAATGCAGCAGGCAAAACAGAACAATAACCTTAAATTTGCCCTTGAATAAAATAACTAACTGACTAACTAGAATCACTACTGCAAAGCCACATTGCTTTATTAAAATATAAATGCATAAAAGGTTTCTAACTGTGTTTAGTCTTCTTGCCATTCATCTGATTCAAAGCTTTCTTCATTCATCAATCCTTTTTGAAGGTCTATTAAATATCAGTACCTGTGTTGTAGACTTGAAAACTGACTACAGTTGCTACTATAATAAAACACATTGCTCTCTGAAAATTTAAATACATCAGGAAGGTTTAAAATTGTGATTTGGGCTTTATTGTACTCATCTGAATCAATATTTTGTTTATTCATCAGTCCTTTCTGAGGGCCTGTTATGTATCAGTACCTGTGTTAGACACCAAAAACCAGCATTAGTCAGGCAGCTCAAATTTGTCATAGTGAAGACTATTTTTATTTTTCCATAGTAAGGTGTAGTAGAGAAGAAAACATTTGAATAAACAAGTACTCGTAATACTCAGTGATATGTACAGTAAAATGTACATAGGGAGTGTGCTGCAACAGCATAGGAAAGGCTGCAGATGGTCTAACAGACACTGCTGCCAAGCACGAAGGAAGTGGGAGCGTGAACGCACGTGCGCACACATCCGTGATCCACGGGGAAGCGTGAAGGAGCATTGTGACAGAGTGAGGAACTCCGGTGCCGGCAGTTTTGATGGAGCTGGGATTAGAGAAGGAGCCAGCTGGTGAAGGGCCTTCTGCATCACCTGGGGAGATGAGACCTCTCTCAGGTGAGGAAAGCTACTCAGAAGCCTGAAAGGTGGGGAATGACATTGTCACACATGTGCTTAGACAAATAACTGTAGGAAACTTTGAAAAAGATCAGTTCATGACTGGAGTCAAGGTGGCCCACCAGCTCCCTGTACACCTGGTCTCAGTGTGGATGAGCAACGCTGTGGTGAAACTATGTGGGAGAAAAGTGTACATCTAATAATACACACTTTCCTCTCTGTCATTAGTCCTGAAACAATACCATAGAACAACAGTTTATGCAGCACTTGCACTGTATTAGGCACTAGGAATAACTTAGAAATTTAAGATATGTGTGAGGACATGTACAGACCATATGCAACTTCTGCAGCATTACGTATGAGGGACTTGAGCAGTCGCAGATTTTGGATTGAGGATGAGGAGGTATTCCCGGAGCTGATCTCCTGTGGACACTAAGGGACTAGTTCCACAGTAATCTTAATGCCACAGAAGTGAGGATGAAAAGAGAGGAATCTAACAAAAATTCAGAAGTGGGGTGAGGGGTTATTACTGACTGCTGGGGACAGACATGGGATCCGCTCTGTACTGAATGAGTTGCTGTCATTTGGCTCAGACACTGTAGGAGTTGGGGCCGGGTGAAAGTCTTTATTTTCCTTTGCCTTAGGGAGTGTTTTCCAAATAAATTTTCTGGACATTTTGGTTGTTCAATGATTCATCTATTTGACCTACATATATATATATATATATATATATATATATATATATATATATATATATATGTGTGTGTGTGTGTGTGTGTGTGTGTGTGTGTGTGTGTGTATCCTTTACTAATTTGACAGAAAATATTAATATGTACACATAAATGCACATGATAATATGCTATCTATTTTATTTATTAAAATTAATTTTTGTGACTCATTGTCTTCTGCCAACCAACCACAGTGTCCTGGAAGCTTGTCAATAAAAACAGACTTTCAGGACAATCTGGCCCTTAACATGCATGAAAGCTTAGAGTGTAAGCAATGCTACTTGTGGGGTCCTCGGGCAGCAGAGGTAAAGACAGAAGAAGTATATGACAGAGTCCTCTTGGAATCAACAGTAACAGAAAGAAGAGGAGGAAAGGTGGACAGAGAAGCTGGGCTTCAGTGAAGTCCTCAGAAAATCCTCAGCCAACCCTTCAAGAGGCATTGACAGGACAAGCCTGCCCGTGGCTTGAGCAGCGGCCTGGGGCTGAGACTTCACATCTTTGCATGGAAGGTCCACTGCCTGGAGGGCTCCCAAATGGGCTATGGCCCTGGAGGGTCCCTTCATAAGGGGATAATCCCTAAAGAGGTTGCAGAGCTGTTACCAGAAAGAGTTATTCCCAGAGTCCAGGAACAGCACATGATCTGTGTGTCTGGAGGAGGTCACATGACTACTACAAGTCATGCTCCCGCTCACTCCAATAGGAAGGGGTGGAGCCAACATGGAATTCACTCTTACTGAACTACAGGCCTCAAGACACATGATTACATGGGCAGCTCCTGAGCCCCCACAACCCCAGCT